>PVIU01025478.1:0-23674 GCA_004026605.1 Ondatra zibethicus
ACCAACAACCAGGGAGCCTGCATGGGACTGACCTAGGCCCACTGTCTATATGTTATAATTGTGTAGCTTGGTCTTCTTATGGGACTCCTAACAGTAGAAGCAGAAGCTGTCTGACTCTTTTGCAGGTTTTTGGGACCCTGCAACCCATAGTGGGTTGCCTTGTGTCCAGCCTTAATAAGAGGAGAGGCATTTAGTCTTTCTGCAACTTGATATCCCATGTTTTGTTGTTATCCATGAGAGGCCTGCCCCTTTCTGAACAGAAACTGAGAAGGAGTAGATGGGGAGGGGACAGAGAGAAAGCTGGGGAAAGGGCTGGGAGGAGAGGAAGGAGGGGAAACTGTGGATGGAATGCAAAAAATAAATAAAATAATATAAAAAAGAAAAAAAAAGAAATATTTAAAGCACAGTATCAAGATGCAAAAATGAATCTACAGAGATTGGTATCTTTTCCAAACACCAACAAGCTTGATGAGAAAGAAGCCAATAATAATAGTAATAACAACAATAATAATAATAATAATAATAATAATAATAATAATATCCATTTACAATATCCTCTTTCAAAAGTACTCTGGAATAAGAAGTAAAACCCTCTCTAATAAAAATTATAAAACAGTGGGAAAAAATTAAAGAGGACATTATATGAAGAAAAATGTTCCCTCTTTATAGATAGGCAGAATTAATATCATTAAAATGGTAATATCATAAGAAGTGATATACTAGGTCAATAAAATCTCCACCAAAATTACAATGATATTTTTATTTTTATTTAACATAATTTCTTTATTGGATCCTTTGGAATTTCACATCATGTACCCCAATTCCATCGTCTTCCCAGTCCGTTCATACCTTTCCTTGAACCCTGAAGAACCCTCCAAAAGAAAATTTTTAAGATCAAAACAAGCAAAAACAAACAAACAAAAAACCCCTCCTTGCTCCTCCATCTTTCCCATCTCCCCAACACGTTCTTGTTCTTCCTGGTGGCATTGGGAGCCTCTGGTTTCTGCTCCTCCACATCACTGGATCCTCACAGATATCCTATGGCCACTCAAAGTTATGGAGATCCTGCAGGACCAGTCCCTTCACAAGCTCCAGCAAGTCCTAAATGGAGTAGATGTTAGGGTGTGAGCCTGGGTGGTGGCTGACCTCGGCAGTCCGGGCTGCTAGGACTGTTCCATTCAAGTGAGGGGCAGAGTGAGCTCCCCTGTGCTCAAGCCATCGGGGTCAGTTCTGTCTCGTCTTTGGTGAGGAGTGGGGCTACCTCTTCTGAGTGCAGGGGGCCAGCTCTCCCATTAGGAGAGCTGTTTCTGAATATTTGTCCCTGCCTAAGGTGCCTGCTGATTGGTTTAATAAAGAGCTGACTGGTCAATAGCCAGGCAGGAGAGAATGGGTAGATGTTTAGGGAAAAGCGGAAGTAAGAGGGAAGAAGAATGGAGGACTGCAGGAGACGCGAGAGAGATGCTGAAGAGGTGAGACGTAGAGCAGAGTAGAGGTAACCAAGTCACGGTGTGCTCGGTAGGTGGCAGGCTAGTGGGACCAGCCTAAGCTAAGGACCAAGCTTTCAAAATTAATAAGAAGTCTCTGGACCATCATTATTTGTGAGCTGGAGCCAGTGAAAAAGCTTACTACAGTCGGGGTCAGCTCTCTTGCTAGTGTCCAGCAAAGGGCAGGGCGAGCTACCCCAGGGCCATAAACAGCAGGGCCAGCTCAGTATGGCCCTCTGATTTCATCATGCATGGTCCCTATGAACCCCTGAGGTGACATTGGCCACAGGCATCAGCACAGACCCTAGGCGAGGCTCAGACATGGCCCTTAGCAACAGCTCGGGAGCAGGTGATATCCTGGGTGGAAGCACAGGCCACTCATATCAGGACGGTGGCAGCACGGCCTTGGGACACCAACAAGGCCACAGGTTGGAGCCCAGACCCTGGGGGCAGCATGGCTGACGGACTTCTGCCTAGACCCCTGCTGTAGTAGGACCACAGACACAGAAATGGTCCTCGGCAGCAGCCCAAGTCTCACAAAATGTGAGCTCTCAGTTATTTCTGCAGAACTCTGCCTGCCTGCCACATGCTCCCTGCCGTGATTGTTACTGCAACTGCAAGCCCAAAATAAACTTTTAGTTCTGGACGTTTCCTTGGTCATGGTGTCCAATCTCAGTGACAGAAAAGTAACCAAGACACCCACTTAGATCTTAACACTAAGAAGTCATTTATTTTCAGCACCTTTCCTAGCATTCATCTTCATTAATTAGAGATGAAAAGAGACATTAAAACAGACACTGAAGAAATCCAGAGAATGAATCTTATGGGCTTAGTGAAAAGTTTTTGCAGCCCAATAAACCTCCAAATCCAAATCAGACCAAATTATAAAAAGCCCACTTTTAATGGATGCCAGTGCTCCTCAGTGGCCTTCCAGGCCCCCCAGGGATAGAGATGGAAAGGAAGACCACATGTTAATTCTCTGAGGGGCAGTTTAAATACCCTGTGGTCTTGAGCATCTCTGGGGAGGGGTCACAGTTTGGTGGGCTCTCTCTGAGGTCAAGTCTGGACTGTGACAACTCCCAGGGGAGGAGGCTTGGGGTGGAACTTTCCACTCAAACATCCCAGACTCCTTGGATACATGGATGCCAGGGGCTGGGATGGAGCCTTAACCTAAACACTTAGTTTAAAATCCATTTCACCCCAGAGGCACAGACACTGCCTACATGAATAGACAAAGAGGTGAGAGACTATTTTCCCAGCAGGATAGCCCCATCTCCAGACCCTAGGCCTGGGGCATAATCCATGCCCCTCCTCCACCCATCACAGTTCCACTAGCCAGTCAGCAGGTAAAACTCCTGCAGGCAGACTACTCCACCCCCTCTCCCACTGGACCCTGATACCAAAACCAAACAAAGACACAACAAATAAAGAAAATGAAAGGAGCACAAATTGGTATAGCTACTTTTGAAATCAGTATGGCACTTTCTCAGTAAATTAGGAAGCAATCTACCTCCAAGACCCAGCAATACCTCTATTGGGTATATACCTAAAGGATCCTTAATCATACCACAAGGACATGTATTCAACTATGTTCATAGCAGCACTATTTTTAATAGCCAGAACCTGGAAACAACCTAGATGCCCCTCAACATAAGAATGGATAAAGAAAATGTAGTACATTTATACACTGGAGTACTATACAGCAGAAAAAAATGACATCTTAAAATTTGCAGGCCAATGGATGGATCTAAAATATACCATATTGAGGTAACCCAGATACAGAAAGACAAATATAATATGTATTCACTCACAAGTTGATTTTAGACATAAAGCAAAAAAAATCACCCTACAATTCACAACCCCAGAGAACCTAACAACAAAAAGGACCCTAAGACAGACAGACATGGATCCAATCTATATGGGAAGCAGAAAAAGACAAGATCTACTGAGTAAATTGAGAGCATGGGGATCATGGAAGAGAGTAGAAGGAGAGAGGAGAGGAAGACATGGAAACCAAGAAAAATATGTAGCTCAATAAAAAAAGAAAGAGAATGACAGACCAATCTCCCTCATGAATATTGATACAAAAAATTTTATTGAAAAATACTAGCAAACCAAATCCACAAACACATCAAAAAGCATCATCTACCATGATGAAGCAGGCTTCTTCCCAGAGAGGCAGGGATAATTCAACATATGAAAATCTATCAGTATAATCCACCATACAAACAAACTGAAAGAAAAAAAAACGCATTATCATCTCACTAGATCCTGAAAAATCCTTTGACAAAATTCAACACCCCTTCATGACAAAGGTCTTGGAGAGATTGGGAATACAAGGAACATGCCTGAACATAATAAAGGCAATATCAGCAAGCCAACAGCCAGCATCAAACTAAATGAAGAGAAACTCAAAGTGATTCCAATAAAATTAGAACTAAGACAGGGCTGTCCACTCTCTCCATATCTATTCATTTAATACTTTAAGTTCTAGCTAGAGCAATAAGACAGCAAAGGAGATCAAGGGGTTACAAACTGAAAAGGAAGAAATCAAATTTTCACTATTTGCAGGTGATATGATAGTATGCATAAGTGACCCTAAAATTTCTACCAGGTAACTCCTACAACTGATAAACATTTTTAGTAATGTTGCAGGATAAAAGGTTAACTTAAAAAGAGTCAGTAGCGCTCCTATATACAAATGATAAATGGAATGAGAAAGAAATCAGAGAAACATAACCTTTTATAACAGGTAAAAATAATATAAAATAATTTGGGGTAGCATTAGCCAAACAAGTTAAAGACATGTATGGCAAGAACTTTATGTCTTTGAAGTAAAAAAGTAAAGAAGATATCAGAAAATAGAAAGATCTCCCATGCTCATGAATAGGTAGGATCAACATAATCAAAATGGCAATCAAACCAAAAGCAATAGACAGATTCAATTCAATCCCCATCAAAATCTCAACATAATCCTTTACAGACTTGAAAGAACAATACTCAACTTCACACAAAAACAAAACAGTAAAAGCAGGCTAGCGAAAATAATTCCATACAATAAAGGAACTTCTGGAGGCATAACATCCCTGACTTAAAGCTGTACTATAGAGCTATAGTAATTTACAAAAAGCCTTGGTACTGATATCAAAACAGACATGTGGACCAATGGAATCAAATTGAAGACCCTGACATTAATCCACATACCTATGAACACCTGATTTTTGACAAAGCAGCCAAAACTGTCAATTGCAAAAAGAAAGCATCTTCAACAAATGGTGCTGCCATAACTGGATGTCAACATTTAGAAGACTGCAAATAGATCCATATTTATCACCACGTATAGAACTCAGTCCAAGTGGGTCAAAGACCTCAATATAAATCCAGGCACACTAAACCTAAGAGAGGAAAAAATGGGAAGTAACCTTGAACACATTTGTCCAGGAGTTCACTTCCTAAATATAACACCAGTAGCATAAATACTAACAGCAACAATCCATAAATGGGACCTCCTGAAATTGAAAAGCTTTTTTAAGGCAAAGGATATGGTCAATAAGACCAAAAACAGCAGCCTACTGAATGTGAAAAGACCTTTACCAATCCCACATCTGACAGAGGACTGATCTCCAAAATATACAAAGAAACTAGACATCAAAATGCCAGATAACCCAATTAAAAATGGGGTACAGATCTAAACAGAGAATTCTCAACGGAAGAATCTCAAATGGTCAAAAGACATTTAAGAAATTGCTCAACATCTTTAGTCATCAGGGAAAAGCAAATCAAAATGAGATTCCATCTTACACCTGTCAGAATGACTAAGATCAAAAATACTTACAACAGCTTATGTTGGAAAGGATGTGGAGTAAAGGGTACACTCCTCCACTGCTGGTGGGAGTACAAACTTACACAGCCACTTTGGAAATCAGCATAGCAATTTTTCAGAAAACTGGGAATCAATCTACCTCAAGACTCAGCAATACAATTTTTGAGCATATAGCCAAGAAATGTTCAATCATACCACAAGGACACTTGCTCAACTATATTCATAGCAGCATTATTTGTAATAGCCAGCACTGGGAAACAACTTAGATGCCCCTCAACCAAAGAATGGATAAAGAAAATGTGGTACATTTACAAAATGGAGTATTATTTAGCTGTAAGAAACATTGACATCATGAAATTTGTAGGCAAATGGGTGGACCTAGAAAATGCCATCCTGAGTGAGGTAACCCAATCTCAGAAAGACTAACATGGTATGTACTCACTCATAAGTGCATACTAGATATAAAGCAAAGAATAACCAACTACAACCTACAGCTCTAGAGAAACTATGTAATAAGACTGATCCTAAGAGGGACATATATGAATCACTCTGGGAAGGGGAAATAGATGGGATCTCCTGGGTAAAGTGGAGGTGGGGGTAGGAAGGTAGAGGGGAGAAGATGGGGAGATGAGAACATGAGAGAATACGGTGGTCAAGTTGGGGGAAAGCAATGAAAGAGATATCTTGATAGAGAGAACCATTATGGAGTTAGAGGGAAACCTGTTGCTAGGGAAACCACCAGAAATCCACAAGAATGACCCCAATTGAGATTCTTAACAATAATGCAGAAGGTACCAGAACTGGCTTTCTCCTGTAATAAGATTTGTGACTATCCTAATTGCCATCATAGACCCTTCAATCCAGTAACTGATGGAAGCAGACGCAGAGATCCACAGCCAAGCACTAGGCCAAGCTCCAGGAGTCCTGTTGAAGAGAAGGAAGAGGGGTTATATGAGCAAGGAGGGCTGGTGTCAAGATCATGATGGGGAGACCCACAGAGACAGCTGACCTGAGCTAGTGGGAGCTCGGGGACTATAGACCAACAGCTGGGGAGCATGCATGCATAGTAATTTAGAACTAGCCTTCTGTAGGTTGGTGACAGTTTTATGGCTCGGTCTGTTCATGAGGCCCCAGCAGTAGGACCAGGATCTATCCCTGGTGCATGAACTGACTTTTTGTAGCCCATTCCCTCTGGTGGGACACCTTGCTCAGCTTTGATGCAAGAGGAGGAACTTGGTCCTGCCTCAACTTGATGGGCCAGGCTTTGTTGAGTCCCCATGGGAGGCCTTACCTTTCAGAGGAGTGGATGGGGGTAGGATGGAGGGAGGTGGGGTGTTGTAGGAGGTTGCTTGTTTGTTCTCTGAAGCTCAGACCAAGGAATAATCACACAGAAACTATATTATTTAAATTACTGCTTGGCCTGTTAGCTTTAGCTTCTTATTGACTAACTCTTACATCTTAATTTAACCTCTTTCTATTAATCTGGGTATAACCATGTGGCTATGACTTACTGACAAGGCTCCATCCAGAATGGGGCTACATGGCTTCTCTTGATTCCACCTACTCTCTCTATATATAGCCTGGCTATTTTCTGTTAAGCCTTTGGCCAAGAGCAGCTTCTTTATTGCATAACCAATAAAAGCAACACATATACAGAAGTACCCCCTACACCACTTTACCTTTTCTGTTTATAAAAAGGAAAGTTTTAACTTAAGCATAGCAAAATTACATATAACAAAAGAGTTATCTAGCAAAAATTACAGTTACAATATTTATATCTACTTTACCTTTTATCATAACTAAGGAAAACTATAACTGTCTATTTTTAAATTCCATCAAAGACTCCAGAAGGATATAATATTACCTACGTTAACAGGAAGTGCATTGTAAGCAACTTCTAAAATTCTAGCATTGACAGAGACATCTCACTGCCTGGACAGTCACCCAAAGTTTTTCTCTAACACTGGGGCATCCATCTTCAGCCTACAACCCCCTAATATCCAGCAAACTTTTCCACAAAGCAGAAACTTTCAATGACAGTTCTGCCTATACTGGCAATTTTCAGTCACATTTTTCTGTGTACTGCTGAATGTCTATCAGACTCTTTCATGAAGCAGGAACTCCAAAGAATCATCTCACCTCTAGGCAAATTCAGCAGTCATTTCTCTGTGGGTCCTGCAAGTCCAATTCATATAGCATAGCATGAAGCAGTCCAGGTAAGAGCAGTTTCTTGTCCAAATGGCTAACCAACACCATAAGGAGCCTCTTCGATGTCTATCATCCTCTTGAAGTAGATTGGTGTTGCCAGGAACAGATGTGTCTCATTGTCATGAACATTTTAAATGCCATATTCTGAAGGTCTCTGAAAGATTTGAAGGATACCTATCTAACTGAAATATATCTATATATCTAGAAAACCTGACATTACTACAAGCTTGACTACTATAATTACCTATAAACCTATATTTCTTAATTATATATTATACTATTAAATGAGCTGACAAACACATTACCTTAATCAAGAGCAGACATATACATGTAACAAAATTGATCTTAAATTTGTATCAATAAACCAAGATACAAACTAATGCAAAGTATCCATCTCTATAGCATATCCCCCTTGAAATGTAAACAAACATTTATAAACAATATTTGGGAATTTGGTACTAGTTCTCTTGAAACTGCTTCCTGCATTTTGTTGGGCAAAGTAATTTGGGGGGATGTTCATGGTGACCTTTCAGGGGGGTTCTTGGCCCTTCAAACCACATTAGTCTGAAATTAATCCACAGGTTCTCATCTTCTGTGGAAACAAAAGCAGAATCTCTTTTCCAAAGCAGCAAATCCTTAGGCCCAAATTTGGAAGCAAGATACTTTAAAAATATATAGGTTGGTGTAGCTTAGCAGCCCATACAATGAAATGTCTCTCTGTACTTAGCTCCTTCACAGTCAAAAAGAAAGAAAACACAGTAATATACATAATCCAGACTCTCTGTGTATTTTCCATCTTTACATGGCTTATTTTTCTTACTCTGTTACTTTTCTACAAGTTTAATATTTATTTTGTCATCTTTACTCCTTTAATCTATGACTGTCTGTACTCTTTTATATTACAGTTACTGTCTCTTTACTCTTTTTCTTCTCTCTTCCAAGCCTACATACATTTCTTACACACATTGTGTCTCATTTAGACATCTTTTATGCTGAATCTGCCTTATTGTGTATCTGTAATTCTTTTCTGTTCTGGAGCTCTTTTGAAATGGTCAGCAGCTTGGTGTAGTGGCCCTGGGTGCTGGCTCCGCCTCTCTCTGCCTTTCAGAAGGGGGTGGGCACCGTTACCGCCAGCTCTGGGACTGTCAGGTAGGAGCTGCGCTCACCACTTTAACTCTGAGAAGGAGTGTACAGCACATAAACCCTTTTATCTGAGTAATAGCTAAATATGTCATGCAGCACAGTGTGAGACCTAGAAATATCTCTGTATATGGCCACAGGAATCCATCACACTCTCCTGCCTGTAACAGGAGGAGGATAGAGAGGAAGAACTGTGGTTTGTATATAAAATGAATAGAAAAGTTTTTTTTTAAAAAAATCTATTTCAACCAACTGAGAATTATAAAAGATTTGACTGAATATCTGGATGTATATGTTTTTTCTGAAAGTTAACTAAACATTAAACAAATAATTTAAATAGACTTATAATATTCCATGAAATCGAAGGAGTAATAAAAATTCACTTAATTGAGGTGTTCTTCCCCAGAAAAGATGTTATAATTAAATTATTATGAAAAAAAATCTCCTAATTTAAAAAGAGGGACAAAGTCAAATAATATAAAATATATTGGTGTAATTCTAATCAAGCAAGTAAAAGATCTATATGACAAGGACTTCATGTCTTCAAAGAAAGAAAGTGAAGAAAATATCAGAAGATGGAAAGATCACCCATTGCTCATGGATAGGTAGGATTGTCATAGTAAAAATGTCTGTCTTACCAAAAACAATCAACAGATTCAATTCAACACAATTCTTTACAGACCTTGAAAGAAAATACTCAACTTCATAGGGAGAAACAAAAAACCCAAAACAGCTAAAATAATTCTGTACAATAAAAGAACTTCCAGAGGTGTCACCATCCCTGATTTCAAGCTCTAATACAGAGCTATAGTAATAAAACAGCATGATATTGGCATAAAAACATACAGGTGGATCAATGGTATTGACTGAAGACCCAGACATAAAACCACACACCTGTAAACACCTGAATTTTGACAAAGAAGCCATAATTAAATGATGGGGAAAAGTATCTTCAAAAAATGGTACTGGTCTAAATGGAGGTTGGAATGTAGAAAAATGTAAATAGCTCCATATCTGTCATTCTGCACAAAACTCAAGTTCACATGGATCAAAGACCTCAACATAAACCCAGATACACTGAGCCTGATAGAAGAGAAAGTGAGAAGTAGCCTTGAACACATTAGGAACAGAAGCTGTCTCTGACTCTATTAGTGACTTTTGGAACCCTATTCCTCATATTAGGTCCATCCTTAACCTGATGCCATGTTTTGTTGATACTTATAGAAGACCTTCCCTTTCTTAAACAGAAATGGAGGAGGAGTAGATTTGGGGGGTCAAAACAGAAAGCATCATAGGGAGGACTGGGAGTAAGCTACAGGAGAAATCTACAACAAGAAACAGCCAGTTCACTCATAAGGCAATAACTTCAATATGCCCTGCATCTTGGTTTTGTCCTCTAACAGAATCCTTGATCCTGATGGGTTGATCTCACAAAATAATGGCTATATAATTACTGCATAATTCCATGGCTTATAGCATCCATATATATTCAATACAGCACTCAAAGTTTGAACTAAAGCAATAAGACAACAAAAGGAGGTCAAGGGGGTACAAATTGGAAAAGAAAAAGTCAGTGTATCATTATTCACAGATGATAAGATAGTACACATAAGCAACCTCAATACTCTACCAGGGAACTCCTCCAACTGATAAACACCTACAGTGAAGTGGCTGGATACAAAATTAATCAAAAAAAACTCATTTGCCATCCTATACACAAGTGATAAAGAGGCTGAGAAAGAAATCAGAGAAAAAACACCCTTCACAATAGTCACAAATAATAAAAATATAAAATGGTACAAAATAACTAGTCAAGTGAAAGACCTATATGACAAGAACTTCAAGTCTTTGAAGAAAGAAATTGAAGAAGATGTAAGAAGATGGGAAGATCTCCTATGCTCATGGATCAGTAGGATTAACATAGTAAAAATGGCCACCTTAACAAAAACAATCTACAGATTCAATGCAATCCCCATTAAAAATAAAAATTCCAACACAATTCTTACAGACCGTGAAAGAACAATATTTACTTCATATAGAAAAATAAAAAAACAGAATACTTAAAACAATCCCATACAATAAAGGAATTTCTAGAGTATCATGCTACTACAGAGCTATCATCATAAAAAGAGCATGGTACTGGCATAAAAACAGACAGCTGGATCAAGAGAATTAAATTGAAGACCCTAACATAAATCCAAACTCCCAATGTAGTTCTTCACAGAACTTGAAAAGGCAATCTTAGATTCCATATAGAAACAGAAAGGATCCAAGATATTCAAAACATTCCTGAACAATTAAATAAAAATTTCTAGAGGTATCATTCCTGATTTTAGATGTACTTCAGAGTGACAGAAATTAAAACAGCATGAAACTAACATTACAAACAGATACACTGATTAATGGAATAGAATTGAGGACCCACAGACATGTTCATATTTCTACAGTCACATGATTTTTTACAAAGAGGCCAATAATACATATTGGAAAATAGCATCTTCAACAAATGATGCTGATCAAACTAGAGAGCTGCACGTAGAAGAATTAATTTGGGTATGTATGTCCTGCCACACACAGAAATAAAATACAAATGAATCAAGGACTTCAACATAGAATCTGGTAGCCTAAATCTGAAAGATGAGAAAGTAAGAAATATGCCTTAACTCACTGAATAGAAAAGGACTTTCTGAAAAGGATTCTAGTTGTACAGGTATTAAGACCAAGAGTAACTAAATGGGACCTCAGGAAACTAAAAACTGTTTAAGGGAAAAAAAAGAACACCAACACCCCCATCCACAAGACCCTGCAAGCTACTAGCCTCATTCTGCCCCAAATTCACCTATCTTCCTGCAACCTCAGTGGAACTCTGAAACACAGCTTGCTACAACACTGAGGGAACCAAGAGAGCAAACCAGGAGAGAAGACCAAGAGAGCAGGCTTAGAGAGACCTCAGTGGCTTCCTGAGACACAGGCATTGACAGTACAGAGCAGACCAAGAATAATTCCTAAAGACTCAGACAGTCACTGAAAGGATAGGACCAAGACACAAAGACACTGCTGGCCTCATTTGAAGGAAGAGAAGGGTAGGCACCAATGCAAGAATTCATCAAATAATCTAAAAAGCAACATGGTAACACCAGAACCCACTGTTCACACAACAAGAAGATTTGACCATCCTAACCCAGAATAAAACAACTTTAAACATAAACTTATGAAGATGATGGAGACCTTTAAAGAGGAAATGAAAAACTCCCTTAACGAAATGGAGGAAAAGACAAACAAAAATTGGAAGAAATTAATAAGTCCCTCAAAGAAACCCAAGAAAACAAAGAAAAAACAATCAAACAGGTGAAGCAAACAGTTCAAGACCTGAAGACTGAAGTGGATGCAATAAAGAAAGCACAAATTGAGGAAATTCTGGATAAAAAAAATGGGTAAACAAAAAAGAACAACAGGGGCAAGTATAACAAACAGAATACACAAGATAGAAGAAAGAATCTAAGGTGTTGACAATACTATAGAGGAAATAAATTCATTGGTCAAAGAAAACATGAAATCCAACAAAGTCTTAACACAAATCATGCAGGAAATCTGGGACACCATGAAAAGGGCAAACCTAAGAATAACAGGGATATAAGAAAGAGAAGAACTCCAGCACAAAGGCATAGAAAATGTATTCAACAAAATCATAGAAGAAAACTTTCCCAACCTAAAGAAGGATATCCATATGAAGGTGCAAGAAGTTTACAGAACACCAAAATAGACTGGACCAAAGAAAAAGTACCCTCACCATATAATAATCCAAACACAAAACATACAGAATAAAGAAAGAATATTAAGAGCTACAAAGGAAAAAGTTCAAGTAACATATAAAGGTAGACCTATCAGAATTACACCTGACTACTCAATGGAAACCATGAAAGCCAGAAGGTCCTGCAGAAGGTGCTGCAGACACTAAGAGACCATGGATATAAGCCCAGACTACTATATCCAGCAAAGTTTACAATCACTATCAATGAAGAAAACAAATATTCCATGACAACACCAGATTTAAGCAATACATATCCACAAATCCAGCCCTATAGAAAGTACTACAACAAAAATCCCAACCCAAGGCAGCTAACCACACCCACAAAAACAGGCAACAGATAGCCTCCCACTATCAAAACCCAATGAAAGGAACACACAAACACTACTACCAAAAAATAACAGGAATTAACAACTACTGGTCATTAATAACTCTTAATATCAATGGACTCAATTCACCTATAAAAAGACACAGGCTAAGAGAATGGATATGAAAACAGGATCCAGCCTTCTGCTGTTTACAAGAAACATACCTCAACCTCAAAGACAGACATTACCTCAGAGTAAAGGGTTGGAAAAAAGTTTTCCAATCAAATGGACCTAAAAAAACAAGTGGGTGTAGCTATCCTAATATCTAACAAAATAGATTTAAAACTAAAATTGATCAGAAGAGATGGAGAACACTTTATACTCATAATAAAAACAATCCATCAAGATAAAGTATCAATCCTAAACATCTATGCCCCAATACAAGATCAGCCATATATGTAAAAGAAACATTACTAAAGCTTAAATCACACATCAAACCCCACACACTAAGAGTAGGAGACTTCAACACCCCACTCTCACCAATGAACAGGTCAACCAAACAGAAACTTCACAGAGAAATAAGAGAATTAACAGATATCATGACTCAAGTGGACTTAACAGACATCTACAGAACATTCCACCAAAACAAAAAAGAATATACCTTCTTCTCAACACCTCATGGAACCTTCTCTAAAATTGACCACATACTCGGTAACAAAGCAAACCTCCACCGATACAAAAAAAATTGAGTAACCCCTTGTATTGTATCTTATCAGATCACCATGGTTTAAAGTTAGAATTTAAAAAGAACACTATTCTCAGAAACCCTACAAACTCATGGAAATTGAACAGTGAACTATTGAACCACCCCTGGGTCAAGGAAAAAATGAAGAAATTAAAGACTCCCTAGAATGTGATGAAAATGAAGGTAAAGCATATCCATATCCAAACCTGTGGGACACTATGAAAGTAGTACTAAGAGGAAAGTTCATTAGTACTAAGTGCCCACATAAAGAAAGTGGAGAAGGCTCACATTAGAGACTTAACAACACAGCTGAAAGCTCTAGAACAAAGAGAAGCAGACTCACCCAGGAGGAGTAGAAGACAGGAAATAATCAAACTGAGGGCTGAAATCGACAAAATAGAAACAAAAAAATTACAAAGAATCAATGAGACAAGGAGCTGGTTCTTTGAGAAAATCAACAAGATTGACAAACCCACCCTTATCCAAACTAATCAAAAGGCAGAGAAAGAACATGCAAATTAACAAAATCAGAAATGAAAAGGGGGACATAACAACAGACACTGAGGAAATCCAGAGACTCATTAGGTCCTATACTCCACAAAATTGGAAAATGTGAAGGAGAGGGACAATTTTCTGGATAGGTATCACACACCAAAATTAAATCAAGACAAGGTGAACAATTTAAATAGACATATAACCTACAAGGAATATGGTATGTACTCACTCATAGGTGGATAGTAGCTATAAACAAAGGATATTGAGCCTATAGTTCATGATCCTAGAGATGCTGAGTAACAAGGTGAACCCAAAGAAAAACATATAGATCTACCTGGAAAGTCAAAATAGACAAGATCAACTGACAAAATTGGGAATATAGGTGTTGGGGGAGAAGGGGATGGAAGGGAAAGAGGAGAGGGAAAGGAGAGGGTTGAGGAGAACTTGAGGAAGTGGGATGGTCGAGATGGAGGAAGGACAGAGATGAGAGCAAGCAAAGAGATATCTTGATTGAGGGAGTCATTATAGGGTTAGCAAGAAACCTGGCTCTAGAGAAATTCCCAGGAATCCACAAGGATGACCCCTGCTAGGACCCTAAGCAATAGAGGAGAGGGTGCCTGATCTGGCCTTGCCCTGTGGTCAGACTGATGAATATCTTATATCTTGGATGTCACCATGGAACCTTCATCCAGCAACTGATGGAAACAGAGGCAGATACCCACATCAGAGCCATGAACTGAGTTCCCAAAGTCCAGTTGAATGGTGGGAGGAGTGAGAGTATGAGCAAAAAGGTCAAGACCATGAAGGGTTCATACGCTGAAACAGTTTACCTGAGCTAATGGGAGCTCACCAACTCCAGCTGGACTGGGAAAGAACAAGCATGGGACCAAGCATGGGAAAAGCTCTGAATGTGGGTGACAGTTGCATGGCTGGGACAGACTGAGGAGCCACTGGCAGTGGCACCGGGATTTATCCCTGCTGCTTGTGCTGGCTTTTTAGGGGCCTATTCTCTTTGGAGGAATACTTTGCTCAGCCTGGATATAGTGGGGAGGGCCTTGAACCTTCCCCTAGGGCAGTGTGCCTTGCCCTCTCTGAGGAGTTGATGGGGTTAGGGAGGTATGTGGGGGCAGTAGGGGGAGGGGAGAGAGTGGGAACTTGGATTAGTATGTGTAATGAAAAAAGATAGTTTGTTTTCTTTAAAAGAAAAAGAAATGAATACCATCACTTGAATGTAAAAAGGATTAAAAAGTCTTTGCCAGCTATACATCTGACAGAGAATTAGTGTCTAGAATATACAAAGAGCTTGAAATTTTAAACATTAAAAAACAAACAATCCAATTAATAAATGGGGAATGGGCGTGGAGAGATGACTCAGCAATTAAAAATATTAGCTACAGTTCTAGAGGACTCGAGTTCAATTCCCAACATGGTGACTCACAACATGAGCAATTCCAGTCTCACGGGATGTGATGCCCTCTTCTGGTCTCACGGGATGTGACGTCCTCTTCTGCCCTCCACACGCACCAGGCACACACATGGCACAAATACATACATGAAGGCAAAACCCTCATATGCAGGAAAAAAAGCTTTTTAAGTTTTTTTTAATAGGGAATAGAAATAAAGCAAGAGTTCCAAAATATGAAATAAAAGTGGCTAAGAAACATTTTTTTAATGTTCAAAATTATTAGCCATCAGGAAAGTATGAAACAAAACTACTTTGAGCTTTCAGCTAATCTTAGTTAAAATGGATATGATTTTAAAAAAACAAAAAGATGACAGCAAATGTTAGGGTGGGTGTGGAGAAAGGAAATAGTCATTCACTGCAAGTGGGGTGAAAAGTGGATACAACCACTGTGGGAATAAGTGTAGACGTTATGCATAATCTAGCTATACCATTCTTGAGCGTGTGCCTAAAGGGCTCTGCATCCTACCACAGAGACACCTGTCTATCAATATTCAGTGCTGATTTAATCACAATAGCATGCAAATGGAAGCAGTCTGTATGTCCACGGGCTAATGAATGAATAAGAAAATGTGAACATTTCCACAATGCAATATTATTCAGCTGTAAAATAACTGAAAGTCATAGACAAATGGACAGAACAGCCACTGAGTAACCCAGACCCAGAAGGACAAATATTACATCTTCTCTCTGTGTTGTGAATGTAATCTTTGACTCTTCAGATATGTGTGTTTAACTTGGAATACCAATAGAGGTCAGAAAATCAGGGACCATGATAGTGTGGATTCCAAATGAGGAAAGATACAGTGCAGTGATATAAAGGGTTAAAATTGAGTAACGGGATAGAAAGGGTTAAATGGTGTTGGGGTTGTGGAGGTAGGGCAGAGAAGGGGATGATAGCAGTAATATCTTACTTCTTTTGGAGCTGCTGGACAGAGAGGTCTCATAGACACCTAAATATTATCAGAAAAAGTCATTGCTTTTTCTTACCCTCCAGAACATGATGGTAAGATCGTGTTGCTGGAGACACCACATGTTTGAGTCAGAGAATGTGGAGAAATCAAGCTGGTACTGACCTAGAAACTTTATCCCTAACGGCTAGCTTTCACCGTGCAGGAAAGTGCTACGCATGCTACCAGAAGAGAAAGTATTCATCGGTCTTACACAGCTGTGACACCTCTGAGCCACAATAATGACCAGACACAACCATTGGTGTAATAGTGGCACAAAGTCATGGGAATAACCAACCACTTTCTTTTTAGAGTTGAGACCCTGCTCCACCAGGTGAAACCCATACTGACATGGCTACCAGACCGAGAAACTGCATGTAGACAGATCATAAATCCTATAGGAGAACCTGCTATTATTCTAAGTGGATCTAGGATTAAACTGATTCCTAATAACTTATGATTATACCCATAATATAATATGTACATATCAACCCACATCAGAGAAGCTAGATTTTTAGTAGTTCGTTATTAACATATGGATCCATAACTGGGCAAGATTCAGGAAATAAGAGACTGTGGGATTCTTCTCCCTAAACGGCAGCTCTGAATCACACCCTCTTCTTCAAGGCCTCAGGAAACATTGGGAGCAGAGGGGGTAGAAAAGTTGTAAGAGACAGAGGCACTGATGGCTATGAAAATACTGCTTCCCAGATACAGCAGGGCAATTGCATGTGTGAAGTCAGTGGTTGTGAGAGCACGCACAAGACAACATGTTCAAAATGAACAAAATCCTAGCATGGAGAAAGAAGCTGAAAATGAAATCTGTTCCCTAACTTAGGAGCTATGGGCAATTTGAGAGTTTATCAAATCTCTTCTAGGAGGTAAAAAATCAGTTTTCTTTATGAGTGTGGCACCTGGTACCAAATCATCCTGGAAAGCAACGCATCCAAGAGCATACAAACAACACAAACTGGACTTGATGGGGCAAAATAGGATCCAACATGGGCTACATAGGAAAGGAGACAGAACTGATAGGAATTAGAGTGATAAATATAAGTAGATACACAAATTCTCAAAGAACTATAGCTTTCCTTAGTTATGGTAAGAGATAAAATAAATGTAAATATTGTAACTGTAATTCTTGCTTGAAAACTGTTTTGTTATATGTAATTTTTCTGTGTTGAAGTTAAAACCTTAATTTTTATTTAAACAGAAAAGGAGAGGTGATGTGAGATTCCCCTTTGTATGCTGTGAATACCATTGGTTAATAAAGAAACTGTCTTTGGCCTTCCCAGGGCAGAATATAGGTAGGCAGGGAAAACTAAACTGAATTCTGGGAGAAGGAAGGCAGAGTCAGTGGGAAGCCATGTACCCCACCAGAGACAGACACCAGAACTTTGCCCGGTAAGCCACAACCTTGTGGTGATACACAGATTAATGGAGATGAGTTCATTTAGGATATAAGAGTTAGCCAGAAATACACTTAAGCTATTGGATAAACAATATTGCAAATAGTATAGTTTCTGTGTAATTATTTCAGGGCTGAACAGCCAGGAACAAAATAAGCAGCCTCCTATAACAAAGATGTCTTTGTTAGGGCTTTTATTGCTGTGAGAAGACACTATGACCATGGCAACTTGGGAGCTGACTTAAAGCTAAGAGATTTACTTCAATACCATTATGACAGGAAGCATGTTAACACCCAGCAGACATGGTGTTTGAGATGTAGCTGAGAGTTCTACATTTGGATCAGGATCATCAGGCAGCAGGAAGACAGTGACCCTGGGCCTGGATTGAGTTTCTGGGACCTTTAGCTGAAGTCCACTAACGCACTTACCCCACCGAGTTCACAACCATTCCAAAATGCCACACTGCCTAATAGTGAGGGTCTATTGGGGTCATTTTAATCCAAACCACCATAGGACATAATTTTATGAAAGAAAAAATTTAATGAAAAAAAGTAATAAAGCATTACTTTATTAGGGATAAAGACGCCTTGAAGTTCAGTGACCCCAAATTGCAGCTTCTCTACACATTGCTCTATAATGACCAAAGTCTGATCCTCTAAGTATTCTCAGACCTGTTAAATTTCCCACAAGAGGCATGATTCTCCAGTGGGATTATTCAATTCAGAGATTTTAATTGCAAAGGGAGATGTCACAATAATAGTCTATAACTATTAATTTTTGATGATACATACATCATTCATATACAGACCCATTCACTACTACCTCTTCCTGGAAGGGAGGAATATCTGTCATCAGAAGTCACAATTGAAGTCAACTTGTCACAAAACCAACAAATCAACCTATATACTACAGATACCCCCTTATCCGGAGAATAGCTCTGGTGAGTGACTGGTGAACTTAATAATAACTGCCTCTTAAAGACCTCCAAGAAAATGAGTGACATCCTCTGCACCTGGGTGAGAATGAGAAACAGAAATTAGGACGCAATGCCCAGAGGACAGAGTGAGCAAGGGAATAAGAAGTAGAGAGCTCTGTTCTCGAATAGTTCTCTAGGATAAAAGAGCACAGAGCATGCCCTGCCTAGCGTCCCAGGATCCTGCAGAAAATTCTCCGCTGACCTTCAGGACAACATGTTTTGCACTTTCTCTTCAAGTTGGCTGTTACAAAGTCAGCTACCTCTGCCCTCGGAAAATCCTGGAATAAGCTGTTTAAGATGCTTCTCTTGATGGTGTCTCTTCTGAGTCAAGAAAGAAGGTAACGTAGTGGTTAGCTAAGGAAAATGGTAAAATATAGTTGATGAGTCTATGGCCCTGAAAACAGTTCACGCTTCACTCTGTGAGAGTCTGTGAGGTGTGAGATACAGGCGTGTGCTCCACCTTGTCTATTCACTGCCTCGCTCAGCACACTTCACAGTAACCCTTTCTGGAAGGCATTACTATATCACTGGGTATTAGAAGAAATTAAGAGAAGTAAATATGTGCTTTGTAGAGTTTTCCTCAGTTGTGCTACTTAATTGTCAAAATCCATGCTGGCGTCATCCTTCCACAACAGCGCAGCCATTAGAGGACACAGGTGGACACTCTTCAGATACTGATTTTATGTAAGTACAATAGGAGTGCTTACTGGATGTCAGTCACTTGACAAATAGTATTTATCTAATTCTCAAAACACACTACAGGGGCATGACTGCCACTTTCCATCTTCCAGGAGAGGGAACCAATGTATGAAGGAGTAAAAACTTGTCTAACACACACAGCAGAGGCTGACGTTGCACCCAAATGGTCTAGTTTTGGAAGTTGTGACTTTCCACACATTATTTTCAGGCCAGTGAGGGCATGGAATATGCTGACATACTTTATTGTCAGAACTGTGGATGAAATTATCTAGTGAAAATGACAGTTTAATGTTCTACTTTGTTTCCATGACTTAGCTTTAAGAGGAAAGAAAGGAACCATAAAAAACGCCCAAGATATTAAATTATTGCCCAAAAATCCACACAGCCCTGAAATCCTATCTTCATGTCTCATTTTCTAGGTCACAACACAAAGTGGCTGAGACCAGAAGAAACTGATCAGTATACAACAATATGTTAGCAAAGGAGATTGTTAGTATATTTAAGCATAAAATCAAGTAACAGCAGTCTAATGAAGACATTCTTTTCTCAACTCATGTCATATTTATTAACATTAAACACTTTCACAAATTTCCCATTTCCCAGGACCATTTTTAAGGCATATCCGTGGGAAACTACCCTGAGAGAGAGCTGCTCTAAACAACACGCCATAGTGTGCATTGTCAATACAAAGACACAGCTCCCACCTCACTGCACATAAGACATAGTCTACTGCACATGAGTACGCTTAGCTGAGAAACACAAGTGCAGGTCTCCTAAAAGAACATATTACACACTAAAAACAATTACATAATGTTTTTATAATTGTATCATAAGAAAGTCTTAAACTGAGACATTTAGCAAACACACTTTCATCAGATGCTATGTGCATGTGAAAACTAAATAATTTTTGTCCCATAGCATTAGAAAAATTCATGTCTGGTAACATGGGTTTGAGAGCAAGGAAAACAGTCTTTCAGAGAGAGAAATAATAAATCCAGTAAGGAATTAGCCTTTGAATTATAAAAAATTTACCAGCTTTTATGATCTGGTTCTAATTACTCTTTTATTCCACACTGAGAATTTGACATAACATTTATCTTTGTTATAATTGGAATATTATATCTAAAGTTGAAATAGTAAAGAACATAGTATGGTCTATAGAAGTAAAGATAGCAGTGGAAGACATTGTGACTGACAATCACACTCTTTGATTAGATTGTATATTTCTACCTTTGTCTACAAAAGTCATCTGTACTATTTAAAATACTTTGATGTGTAAAGAGCCTGAAATAATTTGTTATCCTTTCGTTCTACTTTGCCTTCAAATTCATAAAGAGTGACTGCTCTAATTCTAAGGGAGATTTACCATAATATCTAAGTTATTGTGATTTTTATTTGTTATTGATAATTTTAAGTATCCTGTTATATTAGTGGTATACTAGGTATTTGGGGATATTTCAGAAGAATTTGGATAATAATACAGTACAACTTTAACTGTTAACAAAATTGTCACAACTCCTGAGGTAAGGATAGGAAAAAAAACGACTTAAAAATCAAGATTGCCTAGACTTTTGCAACATAAATAAATCTTACCTATTATTTTCTCATTGGAAAGGGTAATTGGACTGGAGTAGGACTTATTTTGCATTGTTGTTCAATTGCCCTTGCTAGCAAATATTATTATTTAAGTTGTTAATAACAAAAATATTAAATATTCACTTAAGAAAAAATATGAGCTTTCAAGAAAAGAATGGTGAACATTGTCAATGGAGACTGTACAAAAGAGTTAAACAAACCTGTGAGTATTTCTAGGTCAAAGTTACTCTGAGATAAGTCTGAGTGTGTCATAGTGTTTTTCAAAGCCTCGACTCTTTGGGGGTTTCTGCTGCGTTTATCTCAGACAATTTTAACTCACTTTTGTTGGTTTTAATCATGTGTATGTTGGGAGATGTGCATCTGAGTGCAGGTTGCTACAGAGGCTGGAAGTGTTGGGTTCTCCTGAGGCTAGAGGTGATGCTGAGCCATCTCTCCTACCCCCTCAGATTCACATTTATAACAGTAATCTGATTGGTTGGACACAGTTATTATTCTTCTTCCTTTATTAATAGAAAGTTTGATTTCATTGCTAAGAATTTGGATATAAGAAAGAAATATCCCCCAAAAGGGATTCCTCTTGGAAGATTTTAAAAGTCTTTGTCAATTTAGAAATGAGATTTTATTCAAGTTACTTCAAATAGTAAGAAAGGCTAGTGAAAAACTTGAAACTTTTAAAATTATTAAAATGGGTTAAGTGATATGAAAGCACATAATTATGACAAAAATATAATTGGTGAAAGAACATATCCTCATTTATAGATTTATTAAATGTGATGTTCTATAGGGCTGACAAGATGGTTCCACAGTAAAAGAGCTGCCAAACCTGGTGACCTGAGTCTGATCCCTGGGGGCCTAAATGGAGAAAGGAAAAACCCAACTCGTAAAAGTTATCCTCTGATATCCGCATGTGTACTGTAGCATGTACGTACTCACACATGGACACATGCATGCACATATGTGTACACACACATAAGTAAATACGTAAATGTAAATTAGAAAACAAAAGTATCATCATTTTACCAGTCAGGAGCAAAACAAGGAAAATTCAAAATATTTTAAACAGTTTTTTAAAAAGTCTAAATATAAAAGTATTTAAGAATTATAAGAAAATGAGAGTCAGAAGAAATGTTGTAAGAGAAGCTTCAACTATTGGGGTGTTCAACTGTTGATGTAATTGAAAATGATTATCACAAAGCTTTACTGAAGTTTATGTACATATGATATGAGGGCATTGACATAAGTTTATCTAAGAAATACAAATCTAAGTGGTTTAATCCTAAAATTTTGTAGTGTACGAAGTGGTTAAATGAGGGATAGAGGATTGTTACTGTTACTTGAAGGAAATCTTAGATGTGAGGTATTTTCTAATTAATGAAATCGCCTTATGTTAATTTGTATTTATTTAGTTCTTTGATTCCCAACAGCTCACTGTGGAAATCCTGTAACAAATGCAGAACTTTTATGTTTTATGGCCTCTTATAATAGTGCATGTCTTTCTGTAAGAGCAATGGTAGGTCCTGTATTCCTGTATTTTATTTTTATAGAACACCAAGTAGTCATTATGTGAGGAAATATCCAACGTTTTCCAAAAGAGACAGATCTTAGATTCTGACTAATTATGGAACTGTATTAGACTAAATTAACCAAACTTCAGTCAGCTCTGAAAAGTACCATCAGTTGTTTATTTAACTATAAATATGGAAGTTGGAAGATCAGAGACATGCTGAAATTTTGTATAATTTGCAAAATTTGACATTTAAGTTTAAGTATTTAAAGTATTTATCAGTTTATGATTTTGGAGTTCCATACATGCATATAGTGCATTCTGTTCACACTCAGTGCCCCTCCTCCTTTTATCCCCCTTTCTCCCTAACAACCTCCTCTTATCCACAGTCCTCTACCACTGTCATGTGTTTCTGCTGTGTTTAACCAGGGCCACCAGTGTGGGCAGGAGAGCAGAGCTGTTGGCTGGAACGTGAGCTCCATCACTGAAGATGATGACTTCCCCTCCCTGATACTGAGTATGCTATGAGCAAACCATTCTGCTTCCTGTTTGGGCAAAAGTTAAATACACTCAGCTATCTCGAAGATATTCAACTGTTTCTCATGGCTTTACAGCTCACAGACAGATGAAAACCCTCAGCAGACCAAGTAACTCCAGCATCATCTCTGGCTTCATCCTCCTGGGATTCCCCTGCCCCAGGGAAGGGCAGATCCTCCTCTTTGTGCTATTCTTTGTTGTCTACCTCCTCACACTCATGGGCAATGCTTCCATCATCTGTGCTGTGCACTGGGATCAGAGACTCCACACCCCCATGTACCTCCTGCTGGCCAACTTCTCCTTCCTGGAGATCTGGTATGTCACCTCCACAGTCCCCAACATGCTGGCCAACTTCCTCTCTGACACCAAGGTCATCTCCTTCTCTGGGTGCTTCCTGCAGTTCTATTTCTTCTTCTCCTTGGGTTCTACAGAATGCTTTTTCCTGGCAGTGATGGCCTTTGATCGCTACCTTGCCATCTGCAGGCCTCTACACTATCCTGCTCTTATGACTGGGCGCCTCTGTAACATCC
>PVIU01025479.1:0-18241 GCA_004026605.1 Ondatra zibethicus
GACATTTCATATTAGTCACAGGGAAAATCCATCAAGAGGAAATTTCAATACTGAACATCTGTGCTCCAAATACAAGGGCACCTTCATATGTCAAAGAAACACTTCAAAAGCTTAAATCATATATTAAACCCCACACACTGATAGTGGGAGACTTCAACACTCCCCTCTCACCACTGGACAGGCCAATCAGACAAAAAATGAACAGAGAAATAAGAGAACTAACAGATGTTATGACTCAAATGGACTTAACAGACATCTATAGACTATTCCATCCAAACAGAAACGAATCTACCTTCTTCTCAGAACCTCATGGAACCTTCTCAAAAATTGACCACATACTCAGTAATAAAACAAACCTCAACAAATACAAAAATTTGGAATAACTCAATGGACCTTATCAGATCACCATGCCTTAAAACTAGAAGTCAACAGCAATACCAAATCCAGAAAACCCACAAACACATGGAAATTAAACAGTGCTCATCTGAATCATCAATGGGTCAAGAAAGAAATAAAGGGGGAAATTAAAGACTTCCTAAAATTCAATGAAAATGACCACACAACATACCCAAATTTATGGGACACAATGAAAGCAGTGTTAAGAGGCAAGTCCATAGCACTAAATGCCTGCATAAAGAAGCTGGAAAAATCCCACACTAGTGAATTAACAGAACATTTGAAAACTTTAGAACAAGAAGAAATAAACTCTCCTAAGAGAACTAGATGGCAAGAAATAATCAAACTGAGCTGAAATCAACAAAATAGAAATAAAGAAAACAATACAAAGATTTGATGAGACAAAGAGTTGGTTCTTTGAGAAAAATCAACAAAATAGACAAACCCTTATCCAAACTAGCCAAAAGGCAGAGAGAGAATATCCAAATTAACAAAATCAGAAATGAAAGGGGGGACATAAAAACAGACATGGAGGAAATACAGAGGATCATCAGGTCATATTTTGAAAACCTGTACTCCACAAAGTTGGAAAACTTAAAGGAAATGGACAACTTTCTGAATAAATATCACTTACCAAAATTAAATCAAGACCAGATAAGCAAATTAAACAGACCTATAACTGCTGAAGAAATAGAAACAGTCATCAAAAGTCTCCCAACCAAAAAAAGCCCAGGATCAGATGGTTTCAGCTCAGACCAATGGAACTGAATAGAAGACCCGGATATCAATCCACACATCTTCAAACACCTGATATTTGATAAAGAAGCAAAAAAATATCAAATGGAAAAAAGAAAGCATATTCAACAAGTGGTGCTGGCATAACTGGATATCAACATGTAGAAAAATGAAAATAGACCCATATCTATCACCATGTACAAAACTCAAATCCAAATGGATCAAAGACCTCAATATAAAGCCATCCAAACTGAACCTTATAGAAGAGAAAGTGGGAAGTACACTTGAATGCATTGGCACAGGGAACCACTTCCTAAATAGAACCGCAGCAGCACAGACACTGAGAGAAACAATTAATAAATGGGACCTCCTGAAACTGAAAAGCTTCTGTAAAGCAAAGGACACGGTCAACAAGACAAAATGACAGCATACACAATGGGAAAAGATCTTCACTAACCCCACATCAGACAGAGGTCTGATCTCCAAAATATACAAAGAACTCAAGAAATTGGACACCAAAAGATCATATAATCCAATAAAAAAATAGAGTACAGACCTAAACAGAGAACTCTCAACAGAGGAATCTAAAATGGTTGAAAGACACTTAAGGAAATGTTCAACATCCTTAGTCATCAGAGAAATGCGAATCAAAACAACTCTGAGTTTACATCTTACACCTGTAAGAATGGCCAAGATCAAAAACACTGATGACAACTTATGCTGGAGAGGTTGTGGGGAAAAGGAAACACTTCTGCATTGCTGGTGGGAATGCAAGCTGGTACAACCCCTTTGGATGTCAGTGTGGCGATTTCTCAGAAAATTAGGAAACAACCTTCCTCAAGACCTAATAATACCACTTTTGGGTATATATCCAAAGGACGCTCAATCGTGCCTCAAGGACATGTGCTCAACTATGTTCATAGCAGCTTTGTTTGTCATAGCCAGAACCTGGAAACAACCTAAATGCCTAAATGCCTCTCGATCGAAGAATGGATAAAAAAATGTGGTACATTTACACAATGGAGTACTACATAGCAGAAAAAAATAATGACAGCTTGAATTTTGCAGGAAAATGGATGGAACTAGAAAGCATTATTTTGAGTGAGGTAACCCAGACACAGAAAGATAATTATCACATGTACTCACGCATAGGTGGTTTATAAACATAAAGCAAAGAAAACCAGCCTACAAACCACAATCCCAGAGAACTTAGACAACAATATGGACACTAAGAGAGACTTACATAGATCTAATCTACATGGTAAGTAGAAAGTATAAAAAGACAAGATCTCCTGAGTAAATTTGGAGCATGGGGACCTTGGGGGAGGGATGAAAGGAGGAGGGGAGAATCAGGGAGAGGAGCAGAGAAAAATGTAGAGCTCAATAAATATCATGGAAATATAAATAAAAAAATAGAAAAAGCAATTTTTAAATTTAAGTTGGTGGAGCAAGGTGGCACATGCATTTCATCCCAGCACTCAGGAGGCAGAAGCAGACAAACAGATCTCTGTGAGTTCAAGGCCCCCTCAGGTCTACACAAGAAGCTTCCAATGCAGATCTTTACTGCTAACTCTGACCAATTTTGTAAGTTTGAATGCAAAAAGCCTGTTTTCCTTTTCTTTTTTATCCAATGCACTTTCCCAGACACCCCTGACTTCGGTCCTGCCCCTTATCTCTCTCCTCCCAGCAGCTCCCAAGATTTACAGCTTGCTGGCTCCATGGCTTTTCTTTCAAACCTAATAAAATGGCCCTCTAGGTTTAAAAGGAAGTCTCTTAAGTGGGAAAGAGTGGCTCCCACCTTCATTTGCATACAAAGCCTTGGTTCTCCCTACTCCTTAATAATATGATAAGTATCAACTTTTATGCCTTGTTTGTTTGTTCTAGAATAACAGCTCTCAAACAATACCAAGTAAAGATGGAAAGATAGCTTGTATAGTCTGTGGGGTGTGTGTGGAGGGGGCAGTCAACATGAGGATTGTACCCAGCCAGGGCCTCTTCATGCGAGCTGGGAGTCTACAAAGGGAAACTCGTTTTTTGTTGAGACAGAATCTCTCAGTACATACCCTGGCTGTGATTCTCTCTCAAGGGTTGAGGTTTCAGATGTGAGCCACCACATCCTGCTTCAAGAAAAACTCTGAAATACAGATTCCTCGTCCTTAGCACCTCTCTCTAACACAGAAGTTGGTGCTGATGGTTGGTGTGAGAGCCTTTTCTAGAGTATACATGAGACAAAACAGGCTGATTGTGGGAAGGATGGGTCAGCAGGGAAAAGACAGACAGATGATAGGTAGGTAGGTAGGTAGATAGATAGATAGATAGATAGATAGATAGATAGATGATAGATAGATAGATAGATAGATAGATAGATAGATAGATAGATAGATAGATAGATAGATATTATAGATAGGTAGATGCATGGATGGATGGATGGATGGATGGATGGATGGATGGATGGATGGATGGATGGATGGACGGACGGACAGAGAGGCAGATCGACAGTTGATAGACAGATGGATAGACAGACAGATAATAGATACAATATTAGCAATATAAGAGAAGTAAGACAGGCACAATAGAGCATTTAAGATGCAGGAGAATCATGAGTTCCAGGCTAGCCTGAGTTACATAGAGAGATCCTAAAAACAAAACTGAAAACTGAAAACAACTTTACCCAACAATGAAAAGGGGAGGGGGACATTTAGAAGGAAAAATGTAAAAAAGCAGTAGAATCCAGATGTTTTTTAATAAAATAACTATTGCTTTATTTATATTGTGTGGCAGTGGGTGAGTATGCAACCTGTCAGAATACATTCTCTTCTCCCTGGGGAGGGGGAGCTGCAGGGGAGGATATGGGGGTATGGCCTTTGATGAGAGCTGAAGCTAAAACCACTTGCTGAGCTATCTATGGAGACTTGATCCTCCTGTCTTTCAAGTGCAGGGATTTCAGACTTGGTACCAAGGTGTTATGCAGTGCTCTGGATCGAACCCAAATCCTCATGTGTGCAAGGCAAGTACTCTAGCAACTGAACTGCATCCCCAGGCCCACAAAACGTTTTTCTGAGGTTTTAAAAGCAGAAGGGCTGGGATCTGTAATTTTTCCCTCACATGGTTAACTCGCTGGAATTCCCTTCCCAGGTCCATCTCTTAGTATTTGTTTTCTGCTCCTCTAGCCCATCTGGGGGACTCAAGGCTTTCTCTCCTCCGCCCCACCTGCTTGGACCCAGACACTGCATATCTTATCCCCTTTTCAGTACTAATCATACAACATTAAGTTCATCTCTTACTTCTGTTTTGACTGCGCTTTACCACTCTAGGGATTCACTCAACATACCCCTCCTCCACCCACACAGCCCTTCCCAACCAAGTCAGGCTTCCAGACAGTCTCTACCTTATTCAAACTGCTCCCCTGGGTAAGGAATGTGGCCAGCCTGGCGTTTGATGCAGCCTCCTTTATCTCCTGGGTCTTCCACCCAGAGACTCTCACCCTGGACCCAAAGGGGCAGGACAGGGATGGGGGTTAGGGGCTGATTCATCTAAGGCCCCTATACAAAGACCCCCTTCTGCAAGGAGCTGTGCTTCCTGTACCAAGCCTTTGCAGAGCTTGGGGTAAGGGCAAAGATTTGGTGGCCTTGACCCCAAGGACCCAGAGGCAGGAACTGGGAACCGGCTTCAAACGTGAAATGTCCAGTTCTCGGTACCTCCTCCCTCCTAGTCCCAGCCTTACAACTCCTCTCCAGGAGGAAGGTCAGAGAAGACAAAGAGGTGTTTACCGAAATCCTGGCTCCCTCGGGACACACCGACACACCTACCCTTACAGAGTGATGTCTTGGCTTCCTTTATAAACAGAAGTCAGTTTTTGTGGGAGCAGAGTGTGCAGCTGTGGATAGAGGGCCCCATAGCCCAATGATGAGAGGATGCTGGGCTACACAGCCAGCCCCTTGCCCACCCCAAAAGGATAAGTAGTTATTTTAAAAATTAAGTGTTGTGAACCAGGCAGTGGTGGTGCCCAGCACTCGGAGGCAGAGGCAGGCAGATCTCTGTGAGTTTGAGGTCAGTACTCTGGTAAACAGAGTGAGTTCCAGGACAGCCAAAGCCACCCAAAGAAACCCTGTATCAAAAAACTAAAATAGGAAAAAGAAAAAAAGAAAGTTGGAAGTCTTAAACTGGGTTTGGTGATGCCTGCCTGTAACCTCGGAGGTAGGAAATATCTTTTACTAATCTCTGTATAAATCTTGATATTCTGAACATTCTGTTCATTCAGTGCCTAGTAGAAAAAAAAAATCACACCAGAGCCATCTTGTTTTTAGCCCAGTGAGCCGGTGTAAGGCAGAACAGCACTTCCCTTGTTGGATCATTTCTACTCTGGGGCTTATAGTCCACCTGTTCATTCTTTAAAATTTAATATCTCACCCGCCAGGTGGTAGTGGCACACGCCTTTAATCCCAGAACTCGGGAGGCATATCTTTGTGAGTTTGAGGCCAGCCTGGTCTACAGCCAGGGATATGCAGAGAAACCCTGTCCTGAAACACACACACACTCACACACACACACACTTTTAGAATATATACACATATATATATACACTTTTAGAATATATAGGCACACATATATACACACATACACAAAATTCTAAAGTATTGTTTCTTTTTAAAAATTTCCTCACCCCTAAAAGTCGGTGGAGGAAAGAGAATGGTGTTAAAATAGTAAATCTGAAGACCATGAGGGAAGAGGGTACAATTCTAATCTCATTTTCCACCTTCTTCCAGCTGGGTGTAGACAGAGGTCAGCCAGCCACATCAGTTTATATTTAGTAGTGTTCAAATGAAATAAAAAATGATTGCTTTTAATTTTATCATGTTGCTTACCAGATTAAAGTTTAAAAAAAATCTCAAAAAAGAAAGCCATTCACACTTAGTGTTTTGTGGTATAAAATCCACATAGAATCTGAACTAGTACCCACTGTGGTAGATAGTCTGGACATGATCGATGTTATGAGCATATGGCATTTTCTCTGTATAACTCCTAAAACACACAACAGGTACTTCCCTCTCTACTCACACACACAGAAACAGACTTAAAAAGCTAGGCTAGAGTTATACTCGCTCACTTGTATAAAATAACACTTATCTGTGAGCACGACGGTTCTCTGCAAGCCTCAAACTGGGGGTGGAAGAGTAGAAGAAGGAAGATCAGGAGTTCAGGGCCAGCATCAGAAACATAGTGAGTGTGTGGCCAGAAACTCTGTTTCAAAGAAATAACCAAAACCAAATTAAAAAATAAAATAAATTCTTTAGTCTGTTGCTTAGGAGGCTGAGGCAGGAGGATTGCAACAAATCTGAGGTCAGCGTAGGCTACAATGAGACCTTGTCTCAAAACAAAACAAAAACCCCCAAATTCATTTAAAAACTCAAGTTGTGGCTGGCTGGCATACTTCCAATCCCAGCAGTCGGGAGGCAGAGGCAAGCAGATCTCTGTGTGTTTGAGGCCAGCCTGGTCTAAACACTGAGCTAGTAAGACCCTGTCTCAAAAGCAGAACCAACTTGGGCACGTTGAAGGTACAAACCCTCTTACTGAGGAGCCCGAGAGTCTCAGCGGGTCACAGGTCCTTCCTTCAGACTTTTGCTTCAACACAGCATTTTGGCTAGAAAGACTTGCTTATCTCCCCCCGCCCCCCCAAACGAAAACTAAAAAAGAACCAAGGTGGGACCTGCAAAGGACCGCCATTTTAAAACAGGGACTTCGACAAGTTCTGCGTATTTTATGATGTCTGCAGGGAGAATGGAAGAGGACATAGCCCCACTTGAGACGTCCAGGGTTTGGAGGTGCAGCCATGGTTTAACGGTGGAACACGGTAAAGCCACAAGAAGCTTTTTTTTTTTCTTTTTTCTTTTGTCTCTAGATTAGGTGGCCCCATTCCTTTTCCCTTCCCGCCTCTGTCTGGGTCACTCTGCAGCTTCTTTTGCATTACAATGTCCTTGGTGGGCCTGGCAGGTGGGATTAACTGTGAATTCACAGGGATGATGGGGCGTGGGTGCTGGGGTGGAGGGGGCAGGAGGCTAGGGAGTGGGCGGGGGAAAGGGGTTTGAGGGGGCGGAGTGAGCCAGGACACTGGAATCTACCATCTTTTAAACCTAGAGCCTTGAACTGTATGCCTTCTACAAGGCTGGGCTTGTCTCTTGCTTTGTTTGGGTAGACCGAGGCGCGCTTTCTTCTGGCCTCTTGATAATATTACATCAGAACGTATTGAGTTTTTATTTCTAAGCTCTTTCCCCCTCAACATTGAGCTTTAGAGTCTTAGCCTTGTTGTTAAAAGCCTTTTTTTTTTAGAAAAGTCCCTGCCTTTTTTTTTTTTTTTGCCCCTACTGATTTCTGGCTGACATGAATGTGGATCCCCCTGGTCCCCACAGTCTGCCTTGTTATGACGAAGCAGAAGCAGTGAATGATGGAGACTTGTCACCAATGCCTGAAGTTCATGATCCTGAGGAGAACAATTCTTGCTTTCAAGTATGTGTTGCTGAGAAACTCCAAAAAGAGATCGGTAAGTTCAATCCCCCAAGAACCGAATTAATGAGGGGAAGAGAAGGAAAAAACGGGGTGAAGGGTTATCGCCTCTTTATGAATTGTAGTCCATAATCAGGTGTTATTATCAACCTTCTGGACACCCCTCTTTGAAGTGTTACTGATGACACCAATATCACCTTCTAGTCTCAAGCTGTCGTAGAAGACCAGGGACATAGAGTCTGGCAATTCGAGGCTCTTGTGGTGTGAATTTAAGACCCTAAATGTTTTAGCCTCTTTGGAGACAAATGTGTTGCAGTAATTTAGCAAGGTGATTCTCTCATCTTAATAGTGCTGGGCATCAGGTGTCGTGGGTGGTGGTCTCAGCAGCTGGGAGACCTAACACCCCAACTCAGTGGCGAGTACCCGGTTTTCCGTGAGGTTGTACAATTAGTTTGCAGTTTATCCAAATGCCTTATTTTTCTTGAAGAAGTGGTTGGCTTTTCTCTCACCCTTTGGCGGGAATGTGGGTGTCTCTTAGCAGCTTCGCACTTGTGAACACGCCAACTAAACCTCAGTTCCTCATACCTAGCTGCTGGGGCCAAGGTCCGAACAGACTCAACCCTGTACTGCTAAAGTGTGTGTGTGTGTACCACACCCAGGCCGATGACCACTGTGTCACCTCTTTTCTGAGCTTTGGGTTTAATATTTGTCATTTTGGTTGGTAATTTTGATGTGGCAGAGTGCTGGGACATTCACCAAACACACATGCTAGGATTAAAGGCACGCGCCACCAGCCTGGCCTCTGACTGCTTTTGTACCAGCAGAAGGAACCACAGTACCATTTGGAAACAGGCCTCTCTTTTTCTTTTTCTTTTTGTTTTTTCTTTTTTTTTTTCTTTTAATGTTAGGGACTAAACCCAGGGCTGCGCATTGGTAATTGTAAATGATTTTATTTAACCTTGGAAATTCCCTTCGATAACATTCAGTAAAATGGATTTCTTTATGACATTTTCATGCGTGCATGTTAATTCATTGATATGTTAGTTCATGTATGTTGTCATAGGACTAGAACTGATTCAGTGGTAGAGCATGAACGGTCCCAACAGGGTTCAACTCCCAGCACCTTGCAAAAAACTGGGGGAGATAAAAGTTCCTAAAATCTGATCTGGGATTATAAACCAGCACTCAGAAGGTAAAAGTGGGAGAATCAAGAGGGCAAACAAACAAACAAAAAACCCAGAGACTATATGTGCTAGGCTCTTGACTGCTAAGTGCTTTGCTATTTATTTATTTATTTCCTTATTTTATGTGCACTGGTGTTTTGCCTGAATGTCTGTCTGTGAGGGTGTCGGATCCTCTGGAACTGGAGTTACAGATAGTTGTGGGCTGCCATGTAGGTGCTGGGAATTGAACCCAAGTCTCTTGAAAGAGCTGACAGTGCTCTTAATCGCTGAGTCATCTCTCCAGTCCATTTCTTTATTTGTTTTTTTTAACTGAGGCTGATCTCAGCCTATCTCAGTTTCTGGGGCAGCTAGGCTTCCAGTATGTGCTGCCTACCCACCTCCTCACTCACTGCCAAAAGCTTACACTGTACGGAAGGTCACAGTCCTAACTGAGAGAAATTAGGCTTTATTCCTACTTAGATTTAGGGCTATGACGATAACTACTTTGACAATAAATATATTAAACCTAAATAGTATCTGGGAGGTTTTTTTTTTTAAGTTCTTTTTTTTTCTTTTGATTTTTATTTATTTATTATATATACAACATTCTGCCTCCATGTATGCCCACACGCCAGAAGAGGGCACCAGATCTCATTACAGATGGCTGTGAGCCACCATGTGGTTGCTGGGAATTGAACTCAGGACCTCTGGAAGAACAGCCAGTGCTCTTAACCTCTGAGCCATCTCTCCAGTCCCTCTGGGAGGTTTTTGTTTTGTTTTGTTTTTCTTTTTTGAGACAGGGTTTTTTTTCTGTAGCCCTGTCTGTCCTGGAACTCTGGACCTCAGATCGGCCTGCCTCTGCATCGCAAGTACTGGGATTAAAGGTGTGCGCCACGGTGCCCAGCTGAAAAGGTTTTATTAACAGATTATCTGTTTATTCCTAGCAGGCTCTCCTTGCCCTTCCTCTGTGGACCCACCACCTCAGGACAGCTCTGATGCTTCTAACAGTCCCATAAAGCTCCCCGCTCCTGAGTCTGAGAATAAAGCAGAGGACAAGGCCCACACCAAGAAGCAGAAGATACGGACTGTGTTCTCTGACACCCAGCTGTGTGCGCTGAGGGACAGGTTTCAGAAGCAAAGGTACCTCAGCCTCCAGCAGATGCAAGAACTCTCTGCCATTCTGAACCTTAGCTATAAGCAGGTAGGGTTGGTTCTTTCTTGCCGGAATATAACAGAATGAGGCTGATTTGCCAATGAGTGGAGTTAACACCCGGACGCCTCTCTAACCGAGATCTATCCTTTCTCATGCTAGAAATCATACAGTTATGTGTAACTCATGGTTCCCTTTGAGTCCCTTCAGTTACTTTATCTTCTACTTCATTCCCTGCACCCACCACCAGCTCCCAGGTCATGGTCTCACTACGCAGCCCCTACTGGTCTGGAACTTAATGTGTAGACCAAAATGGCGCCATGCTCACAGGTCTGCCTGCCTCTGCCTCTGCCTCCTGGTGATCAGATTAAAGCAGGTTCTCCCCACACCTAACACATATTTTATTTTGAACCACGCGTGACGGCACATCTCAGCATTTGGGAAACAAAGGAGAAAATGAGGTGTTTGTTCAAGGCCACCTGGGGCTCCATGAAACGCTGATTAAAAAAGAAAAAAACAAATGAAGTAATCTCTTCAGCAGCACATATACTAAAACTGGAGCGGTGTAGAGAAGTTCAACCTAGATTCTTTCTGATTTTTTTTTTTTTAGATTTATTTATTTATTATGTATACAGTGCAGGCCAGAAGAGGGCACCAGATCTCGTTAAAGATGACTGTGAGCCACCATGTGGTTGCTGGGAATTGAACTCCGGACCTTTGGAAGAGCAGACAAATCTCTTAACCACTGAGCCATCTCTCCAGCCCTTCTTTTTGATTTTTTCGAGACAGGGTTTCTCTGTGTAACAGCCCTAGCTGTCCCAGCACTCTCTCTGTAGACCAGGTTGACCTCAAACTCAGAGATCCACCTGCCTCTGCCTCCTGAGTGCTGCGATTAAAGGAGAGCGCCACCACCGCCCCGCTGTCTGCCTTTAATGGTAAAGTTACAGACTGAAATGAAATGAATGAGAAGGCAGTGTGCGGCCAAACATTCAGCACCCAAGATGGAGACAGAAGGCTCAGGAGGCCAGGCCAGCCTGGAGCTCAGCAAAACTCTCAATAAAAACATAGAAAAAAGCAGGGTGATGGTGGCACATGCCTTAATGGGGTTCATGTAGATAACTGTGTAGTGTATGTGAGGCCCTAGGATCAATCCTTAGTACTATTCCCCCACCCCAAAGGAAAAAGAAAAGAAAAAACCTGAAATTTGTCCCCTGATCTCCATGTGTCCCCCTCTATGCTAATAAAAAATAAACAATATTATTTTTAGAATTTGTGAAGCTGGGCTCATCTGCATGTCTATGTATACAGGTGTTTTGCCTGCCTGCATGTCTGGGTATCGTGTGTGCAGTGCTCAGAGGAGGCCAGAGGAGGGCATAGGTCCCCTGGGACTGGATTTACAGATGTTTGGGAGTCACTGCCTGGGTGCTGGGAATTGAACCTGCGTTCTCTGGAGGAGCAACGAGTGCTCTTGTCTGCATGTCTTAAGTTTTAAAAAGCCCTGTCACTTTCTGCAGGTTAAAACCTGGTTCCAAAACCAAAGAATGAAATGTAAGCGATGGCAGAACAACCAATGGCCGAGGACTGGCAACAGCGTGACTCAGGTAACTGGTGCTTCCGGCACTTTGTGGTGGTGATTGTTTGGTTGGAAGTATCACCCCAGCCCCTGGCATCCATATACCCAAAGAGTCTGGGGTGTTTAGATGGAAGCTCCACCCCAAGCCCCCTACCCTGGGATTTGCCTCAGTCTAGACTTCACCCCGTGAAAGCCAGCCAAATCCTCCTCAGAGATGCTCAAGACCACTCCCACAGGGTATTTAAACAGCAACCCAGGGAACAAACAGGTGGTTTTCCCAGTCTTCCTTCCCCATCTCCTCTCTTAGGGCCTGGAAGGCCACATGGGAAAGGGTCTGGAAGGCCACCTGGGACCGCTAGTATCCATTAAACCTGGGCTGTTTCTAATTGGGTTTGATTTGGTCTGATTTGGATTATTGCGTTGGCGGAGAGGTTTATCGGGTGGCAGAAGCTTTTCAGTGATCTTTTTTTATTTTTTGAGACAGGGGCTCACATAGCCCTGGCATTCTGGGATCCTCCTGCCTGTCTTAGAAGTGCTGGGATTGGAGCATGTGCCCCCATGGTGATCTTTTTCATATTTCTTTGGCTTATGACTTTAAATTTCCTTTTTCACTCATTGAGTTAATCACCTCTTCCAGAAGGGTTCTGCATTTGTGGAGTATCCCAGCCTCAATTCCAGCTATCCCCAGGGCTATCTGAACACATCCGGAAGCCTTCCAATGTGGGGCAGCCAGACATGGACCAACACTTGGAGCAGCCAGACCTGGACCAACCCAACTTGGAGCAAACAGGCTTGGAGCAACCAGACCTGGACCAATCCAACTTGGAGCAGCCAGGCCTGGACCAACCCAACTTGGAGCAACCAGGCCTGGAACACTCAGTCCTGGTGTTCTCAAGCTTGGAATAGTCAGTCTTGGAACACTCCCTTCCATAACTTCGGGGAGGATTCTCTGCAGCCTTACATGCAGTACCAGCAAAACTTCTCTGCCTGTGATGTGGAGGCGAGTTTGGAAGCCCCTGGGGAAGGCCATACACATTTTAGTACCCCACAAGGCTTGGAGTTATTCCTGAACTACTCTATGAATATGCCAGGGGAGGCGTGAGGAGTGGACAGCCCAGTTTCAAGTCAGGGCAGTGGCTGAATTTCTTTATCAGGGTTTTCAAAGATTTCAAACTGGTGTGGTTTCTTGAGACAGGGTTTCTCTGAATTATCCTGGTACTTATTCTGTAGATGGGACTGGCCTCAAACTCGGAGATCTCTCTGTCACCACCACACCAGGCTTCTTTCAAAGATTTTTATATATTTTTATTCTTTTGGTGCCAGAGAGAGCAAATCTAGGTCCTTGAACATGCTGGGCACCCATTCAACTGCTGCACCCTGCAGCCTCTCATCGTGCATTGTCTTAGAGCTATATAACTTTCTATAGTGTTGTGCTGGAGATTAACTCAAAGACTTAGGGGACACTGACCTGTCCCCTCCTCTCACCCACATATTCACACACACTTACCCACCCCAATCCTGGCTTGTCTCTTCCTTAGAAGCTTGGTGTGTGTGGTGTGTCGATTTGAGGGGTGGGGTTTAACTGGAGTCTGAAGGAGGTTGGAATAACTGATCCAGTATGCTTGAGTATCTTTAGGACGCAGAATCTGAAGCGAAAGAATAAAGCTTTATTCAGATACGAGGGCCACTCTAGAGGATGAGGCAAAAAGGATCATGAGTTTGAGGCTAGCCCGATACACAGTAAGCTCAAGACCAGCGCGGAGATGGTGTCTCAACACAATAAAACAAAAGCTTTGGTTGAAGGAAGACTTTGGTATTGGCAATTAGGAGATTTACCTGTCAAGTGTGCTTTGTTTGACTTCCCCCGTGTCTTTGGAGTTACACCACAAGCACTGCTGTGTTCCTATCTGTAGAAAGATGTGTGTATTTGACGGTCCCATGATGAACCAACGCCTGCTTGAGTAGTCTAAAATAAAACACTAATTTGACCTTTAGTACTCTCATCTCTGTCTTGCTTTCACCTAGTAGGGGTTTTGGTATGTGAGGCAGGGTTTCATGTAGCCCAGGCTGGCCTTAAATCTATGTTGCCGACACTTGAGGCTGAATGGAAGAATTAAAAGTTCAAGACCAACCAGACTGCCCAGGCTTTGTCTTTAAAACAAGCAAAAAGCCTATCACGTGACATGGTGCTCATGGTTGGATCTACTGAGTTTGAGGCCGGCCAAAGCCTGTCACAAAAAAAAAACCACAGCCCTGGATGAGCCACCCAGTGTGTCAATGGCATTGCCGCCAAGTCCGACAATCCTCACTGGGTCCCTGGAACCCACTTGCTGTAAGGGCGGGGAGGAGAACCAACTCTTGGGAGCTGCCCTCTGCTCTCGTTTGTGCACACTGACATGTGTGCACACTGACATACACATGCACACACACCAAATAGATGTAAACTAACCAACAGCCAGGGAAGACAGACGGTTAGCCAGTAGAACTTTGTCCAGTACTGATCATTAAACCACCTGCGACTGACTACTACCTGGCAGGAAGTGCCACACTGGAATAGCTTTAATTTTTTGTGAGTATGGGTAATGTTGGAGAGCAAATTCGTGATCTGGTGTGTGCTAAAAGAGTGGGTTTTGGCCCGGCGGTGGTGGCGCATGCCTTTAATCCCAGCACTTGGCAGACAGAGGCAGGCGGATCTCTGTGAGTTCAAGGCCAGCCTGGTCTACAAGAGCTAGTTCCAGGACAGGCCCCAAAGCTACAGAGAAACCCTGTTTCGAACTCCCACACACAAAAAGAGAGTGGGTTTTGTTTGTCCTGTGCACCACCCTCACCATCCCCACTCCTCACCCTGCCTCTTCCCTTCTCCCAAGGCGCCCTCTTTAGCTTCCATCCACATCTCTTACGGATGTGTGTGCACATAGATTGCCCATTCCTCATCACGCATGAGAGTCTGAAATAAGTCTGGCTTATTTCACTTGGTTCCGATTCTGTCCATTTCTCTAGGAATGAATGGAATAGCATTTTTTTGTCTGTTTTGAAACAGGGTCTCAGTCTGTAGCCCTGGTTGTCCTGGAATCCACCATGCAGACCAGGCTGTCCTCATATCCACACAGGTCTCCCTTCCCCTGCTTCTGCTCAAGGCTAGTATTAAAAATTTGTGCCACCATGTCTGGATGTAACTGACCTCCTCTCCCCTAGACAAGGTTTCTTTGTAGCTTGGAAGCCTGGCCTGGAACTCACTCTGTAGCTCAGGCTGGCCTCGAACTCACAAAGGTGCGCCTGCCTCTGCCCCCTGAGTGCTGGGATTTAAGCTGTGCGCCACCATGCACACAGGTGGAATTGTTTTCTTTATACCTTAAAAATGCATTATTTACAGCTTAACAAAACCACAGTAGAGACTGGAGAAATGGTTCAGGGGTTAAGAGCACTGGCTTCCCTGACAGGACCCAGATGCAATTCCCAACACCCACATGGCATCTCACAACCTTCTGTAACTTCAGTTCCAGCACATTTTCTGCCTTCTGCAGTCTGCTGACACGTGGTACACAAGCAAGCATGCAGGCCAAATCCCATATACATAAAAAGAAAAGTACTGCATTGTGTATACATACTACAGTTTTTTAGGCTTTTTCTGTGTCTTGGTTTTGGAACTAGTGTGGCAGTAGACATGGATATACAGTTGTCATTGGTATGCTGACCTGGATCCTTCAAGTGGACGTCTAGGATTATAGGCGTGCACCATTAGGCTTCCCCAAATTTAGGCATCTCCTACAGAACCATGCTATTTTTTCTTACGTTGGTGGTTGCTGGTCGGCGTTCAGCTGGGTTCTGATATAGCTAGACAACACTGGAGACAGGAGACTCTAAGGCTTGAAATCAGCATCTGTTTGACCTTTATTCTTTTTTTTTTTTTTTTTTAAAGTTTTGAGAGTGAAAGAGTGAAGTTCAGGAATCCCACTTAGAGTGGGATGCTTCTTTTTTGTTTTATTTATTTTTTTAATATTTGTTATGGTTTGTTTATTTTATGTGCATTGGTGTGAATTGGTGTCAGATCCCCTGCAACTGGATCTTCAGACAGTTGTGAGCTGCCATGTGGGTGCTGGGAATTGAACTCGGGTCCTCTGGAAGAGCAGTCAGTGCTCTTAACCACTGAGCCATCGCTCCAGCCCTGTTTGACCTTTACTCTTACGAATAAGACTGGCAGATACAGACAAGCCTGTCCTTTCCTAAAAGGTATCAAGCAATTTTTAGATTTTTTTTTAATGTCTATGAGTTTTACCTTCCTATAGTAATGTATGTACATTCCTTGCAAGCTTGGTGCCTATGAGGTGAGAAGATTGGGTTGGACTCTCTGGATCTAGAGTTGGGAACAGCTGTGCGTACTGGGAACAGAACCTGGATCTTCTGCAAGAATAGAAAAATGTCTCCAGTCCCAGGAAATTTGGGGGGGGGTGCTTTACAGTTTGGAAGGATTACACCACAGTGGTTGGAATGATGTCATAACTGGAGCAGGAGGTCAGCTAGTCATGTTGCATTCTCAGTTAGGAATTGGTGAGCGATGAATAAGAAATGAATGTTTCAAAAAATGTTCTATTTTTTTAATCACAGATATGGGCCCTGAGGAGGCCAGAGGCCTTAGGTCCCCTGGAGATGAAGTTATAGGTGGTTGTGAGACACCTAACATGCCTGCCGGGAATCAAACTCCAGTTCTCTGGAAGAACAAACACTTAACGGTGATCCAAGAGAGTGGTTTTTCTTCCCATGAAACAGGAATCATAGGAGGGAGCCCTTGACAGCACACTCAGCAGTGCTTCAGTGAGGGCCTCAGGAACCAGGGTCTCAACACTTCTTGTTTTTGTGTAAATTGGAGATTAAATCTGGGGCTTCCTGATTCCAGGCCAAGGCTCTTCCCTGAGCTTCTCCCCCACCTGCTTGGGGGGGCACTGAGACTGACAGGATGCCTAGTTTCAGACCTGAGTTTGGAGTTTAAGGGTGAGGGCGGAGTAGAATAACCAGGAAAGATTTGAACTTATTGATAAGACAAAAGATACATCCACCTGGGGTAGCTGTGTGTAAACATTCTGTTTCTCTGTGACATAAGAAGGAAATCAAGTTAATGTGACTCCGATTGTATTAATTATAGATGACCTAATTATTGGCCAGTCTTATTAGATTTAGCTGAAACAGCACAGAAAACCATGGAAGAAGCAAGAGACATCTAGTAACTACCACAAGAGTAAACATCCTTGCTTGTCAGTCATAACATCTGTTTCTCCTGACCACTCACCAGGGTGCCCCAAAGCACTGTGAGTAGAATAGGTTCTATAACTCCTACTCAACCAAGGAAGAGGACTGTTTTGGTAACCAGAAATATTGGAGCTCAGGGTTAAGAGCGCTGGCTGCTCTTCCTAGAGGTCCTGAGTTCAATTTCCAGCATCCACATGGTGGCTCACAACCATCCATAGTGGGATCTGATTCCTTCTTCTGGCATCAGGTCAATAGAGCACTCATATACATAAAATAAATAAATGTAAAAAAAAAAAAAAGATGTCTCTCATTGTGCCACAGAGGGCTCCTTGACATAAAGGTTAGGGTAGCACTGTCCCTGAATGTGCCACACAGGGCACATGCACAAAGGCTAGGGCTATCCTTCTGCAAAGCCCAGCCTAATAACATCTAAAGTTTTCATCCTTCATCTTCTGTCCTTGTCTTAGTTTTTGTGACCATTCGCATCGACGGAGATGGGTCCCTGCCATCGCCACAAGCCCTAACGGCCAGCGCACAGAGGCCGCTTCGCTTCAAGTCTTTCCAGTTAAGTGATTTAATCGGATTCTAGCATTTGTGTGTCGGGGGTTGTGGGGATCAAATCCAGGGCTCTACCATGGATCCACGTTCTCAGTCCTCGGTGTGAGAATCTTAATTATCTTTGGTTTTACCTTTTCCAGTGTCGAAGAGATTACACCAACCACGGGGGAGGGGATGGTTTGAGAAGCCTTCCCAGCTGTGGTTTGCCTTGACTTTTTTGCTTCAGCTTCTCCCCAAGGGACCTATTCAAATGCCTTAGTCAACTGATTCCTAAGTCCCAAGCTGTCGTGGGACCCCCAGCTGACTTCTTTATTTAACAAATTCTCTTCTTCTCCTGCCTGGCCCCTCTCCCTCCTCCGTCTGGCAGCTGTCTGCCTTCCCTTTGTAGTTCACCCCCTAGGACCTGTTTTCTCCCACCAGCACTGGGTTTTCTGAAGACTCAGGGTTTATTCAAAGCAGAATTAACCTTTTTTTCCTTCACCCTAAGAAGCTAGATCTTGGGAGTAACTGACCAGGCCTGTGCTTCTGAGCTTGGAGTCTGTACCATCCAGTACAGGTAAATTCAATTCAGCATGCTTGTTCCCTCAGGTTCAGAAGGAAATGACAATTAAAGCTAGAAAATTCAGGAAGATTGAAGTTTAAAAACACTAAGACATAAACTGGAGGTAACAGCCTCTCCACTTTGGGAGAAGAAACAGAGAAAGCAAGTTTCTAAGAAAAGCAGGGTAGGGAAAGACAGGCTGGCCCATGGATGAGTTTTCACTTTCTCTCACATTAGCTTGTACTCTCAGTGAACCCACGCCAAAAAAAAAAAAAAAAAAAAGGAGTGAGCGGGGGGGGTGATGAGGGAGGACTATCCTTAACTTAAATTCATACTTTCCTAATTTTGGGGTTTTTTTTGGGGGGGGGTTGGTTTCTTGT
>PVIU01025480.1:0-23667 GCA_004026605.1 Ondatra zibethicus
AAACCAGACTCTCTGAATGTGGCGGCGAAAGTTGGCAGATGGAGAACCCACAAACAATGACACCAGGACCTATCTCTTCTGCATGTATTAACTTTTTGAGAACCGAGTCTTTTTGAATGCACTCCTTCCTAGGCCAGGAGGGATGGGGGTGGGCCTTGGACTTCCAACAGGGCAGGGCACCATGCCCTCTTTCAAGGATACCTATACTCTTTAACGTGTTTCACATAATAGAAACAGTAGGGTCATTGCCAAACTCTTTTTTATGAAGCTACAATCACCCTGATACCAAAACCACACAAAGACACAACCAAGAAAGAGAAAATTTATCAATGTAATCCATCATATAAATAAATTGAAAGAAAAAACCATATGATCATTTCATTAGATGCTGAAAAAGTATTTGACGAAATTCAACACCCCTTTATGATAAAAGTCTTGGAGAGATTAGAGATACAAAGATCATATCTAAGTATAATAAAAGCAATATATAGCAAGCAGACAGCTAACATCAAATTAAATGGAGAGAAACTCAAAGCAATTCCACTAAAACCAGGAACAAGACAAGGCTGTCCACTCTTGCCATATCTCTTTAATATAGTGCTTGAAGTCTTAGCAATAGCTATAAGACAAAATAAGGAGATCATGGGGATTCGAATTGGAAAGGAAGAAACCAAACTTTCATTATTTGCAGATGATATGATAGTGTGTATAAGTGACCCCAAAACCTCTACCAAAGAACCCTAGAGCGGATAAATACCTTCAGTGAAGTGGCAGGATTCAAGATCAACTCAAAAAAATCAGTAGCCCTCCTATACACAAAGGATAAACAAACAGAGAGGGAAATCAGAGAAACATCACCTTTCACAATAGCCACAAATAGCATAAAGTATCTTGGGGTAACACTAACCAAGGAAGTGAAAGATCCATTTGAGAAGAACTTTAAGACCTTGAAGAAAGACATCGAAGAGGATACCAGAAAATGGAAGGATCTCCCATGCTCCTGGATTGGTAGGATCAATATAGTAAAAATGGGAATTCTACCAAAGGCGATCTATAGATTCAATGCAATCCCCATCAAAATCCCAACAAAATTCTTCATAGACCTTGTGAGAACAATAACTAACTTTATATGGAAAAACAAAAAGCCCAGGATAGCCAAAACATTCCTATATAATAAAGGAACTGCCAGAGCCATTACCATCCCTGACTTCAAACTCTATTACAGAGCTATAGTAATGAAAACAGCTTGGTATTGGCATGAAAACAGAGATGTTGACCAATGGAATCAAATTGAAGACCCGGATATTAATCCACAAACCTATGAACACCTCATATTTGACAAAGAGGCTAAAATTATACAACGGAAGAATGAAAGCATTTTTAACAAATGATGCTGGCATAACTAGATGTCAGCCTGTAGGAGAATGAAATTAGACCCTATCTATCACCATGCATAAAACTAAAGTCCAAATGGATTAAAGACCTCAATATAAGTCCAACCACACTTAACCTGATAGAAGAGAAAGTGGGAAGTAGCCTGCAATACATGGGCACCGGAGACCACTTCTTGTGTAAAACCCCAATGGCACAGACAATAAGAGCAACATTGAACAAATGGGACCTCCTGAAACTGAGAAGCTTCTGTAAAGCAAAAGACACAGTCATTAAGACAAAAAGGCATCTTACTGAATGGGAGAAGATCTTCACTGACCTCACATCGGACAAAGTTCTGATCTCCAAAATATACAAAGAACTCAAGAAACTAGACATTAAAATTCTAAATACCCCAATTAAAAAATGGGGTAAGGATCTGAACAGAGAATTCTCAACAGAAGAAGATCGAATGGCCAAAAGATACTTAAGGTCATGTTCAACTTCCTTAGCCATCAGGGAAATGCAAATCAAAACAACGTTAAGATACCATTTTACACCTGTCAGAATGGCTAAAATCAAAAACACCAATGATTGCCTATGCTGGAGAGGATGTGGAGTAAGGAGAACTCTCATCCATTGCTGGTAGGAATGCAAACTTGTGCAACCACTTTGGAAATCAGTGTGGCGGTTTCTCAGGAAATTGGGTATCAACCTACCTCAGGATCCAGCAATACCACCCTTGGGAATATACCCAAAAGAAGTCCAATCATACTACAAAAGCATTTGTGCAACTATGTTCATAGCAGCATTGTTTGTAATAGCCAGAACTTGGAAACATCCTAGGTGCTCCTCAATGGAAGAATGGATCAAGAAAGTGTGGAATATATACACATTAGAATACTACTCAGTGGTAAAAAAAAAAAAAACAATGACATCTTGAATTTTGCATGAAAATGGATGGAAATAGAAAGCGCTATCCTGAGTGAAGTAACCCAAACCCAGAAAGACGATTATGGTATGTACTCACTCATTAGTGGACCCTAGCCATAAACAAAGACATTAAGCTTATAGCTCACAAGCCCAGAGAAGCCAAATAGCAAGGTGAACCCAAAGAAAGCATAAACAGATCCTCCTGGGAATTGGAAGCAAACAAGATTGCCAGGCAAAAGTTGGAAGGACAGGGGCGGAGATATAGCTGGGGGTAGGGGGCTAGGGGAAGGGGAGAGTGGGAAAGAGAAGGGAGAAGGGAAGGACTGGGGAAGCTTGGGGAAGTGGGAGGGTGGAGATGGAGGAAAGGTGGATATTGGAGAAGGGAATAAGATATCTACATTAAGGGAGCCATTTTAGGACTTGCAAGATACTTGGCCTTGGAGGGGATCCCAGGTGTCCATGGGGATGTCCCCAGCTAGGTACTTGTGCAGCAGAGGAGAGGGTGCGGGAACTAGCCTTGTCCCATAGTCATATTGATGAATATCTTTATCACCACCACAGAAATTTTGTACGATGGATGGAGATAGAGACAGAGACCCACATTTACATCAGAGCAATGGACTGAGCTCCCAAGGTCCAGTAGAAGAGCAGAAGGTGGGAGAAGATGAGCAAGGAAGTTAGGACCGTGAGGGGCTGGTCCACCCACTGAGACAGTGTGCCTGAACTAATGGGAGCTCACCAAATCCAGCTGGAGTGGGAATGAACGAGCATATGATCAAACTGGACTATCTGAATGTGGCTGCCAATGGGGGCAGACTGAGAAGCCATCAACAATGACACTGGGACCTATCTCTTCTGCATGTATTATATTTTTGGGAACCTAGTCTATTTGGATGCACACCTTCCTAGGCCGGCATGGAGGGGGGAGGGCCTTGGACTTCCCACAGGGCATGGCACCATGCCCTCTTTTAAGGAAGCAGGAGGAAGGAGGAGGGGTGGGGGGAAGCGGGAGGGGACTGGGAGAAAGGGAGGAAATGGAAAAAAATAAAAGAATATGGAAAAAAAGAAAGTGAAGCAGAAAACTAAAGGTCAGATAGAAGAACTTTACGTACAGTGAACTCTCAGTGATGCCTTCCTAGAATAGAAAATCATTTGGCATATCTAAGACCAGAATGCACATTTTAAATAGATTTTTCTATAAATAGAAAGTCATGAGATCAAGAATTCTTTTAGCCAATGTGAAATCAATAAATGGAATAATTTGAATATGAGAAGGTAACCAAGATCAATTTTACTATAAATCTTCACAAGTAGAGAATCCAATAAATGCTGGGTAATTAGGAGAACAAGACACACATACACAAACATGTACAGAATCATACATGTATACACATACACAAACACACACACGTATACACACACACTGTATTATCATGTTATACTAGAAATAGTGGTTTATAGAATATAAAACTTAGAACAACATTACACTACATTACAATGTTATTATAGGCACTCTCCTCTTTATTTCTTCAGTATAGCTGACTTGTAGTTTGGACAAAAAATGTCTCCCAAATGATCCTGTGTTTGAATACTTGATCAGAACAGGTAGAAACTGGTTTAGAAGATTCTGAAAGCTGTAGAAGGCAGAGCCTTTGGAATAAGTACATCAGGAGGTGTGGGCTCTGAGTTTTCACAACCCAGCCATATTTCCTATTATCTCTCTTCTTGACTGTAAACACAATGTCATCTGATGCCTCCCATGGTGCCATGGTATAGCATCTGTTTATAAACTCCATCAGCTGTTTCTCATCAGGCAAACTAGATCACAACAATCAGAAACATAACTGATACTCTGGCTTCAAAAATCACCCAGACTTTGACATTTTCTTTCCTCACTGGATCATTTCAGGTACCATTTAGAAGTAATTCAAAAAGACTGTAGAAAGAAAGTAAGAAATAATTAGAAAGAATTCAATATGCAATTTTAGTGGTCAATCTTCCCCTTTGGGGTCAGAGTGATAATGATAGATCTTATTTGATATTCTGCCTGGAGTCAGTAGAGAAGGAAAGGATCAAAAAGAACATTTTATAAGTGGATTATTTTGAGTTTGTGTATAAACCTAACAACTAAACAAGTCCCCCTGAGTGAAAATAACTCTTGTGTAAAACAAAGGGAGACTAGGGGGATTAAGATCCACATGTGGAGAATCTGAAAGTGGGGTCCTTGGTGAATACTGGAGGGGTTTTAGAGTAATCTAGCTTGTATGTGTTTATTTTTAATTTGGAAGAACGATAATTCTCTGGGGTAGAAAAGACTTCTGAATGTGAAGATGTGTGATACTGTTTCGATAGAAAACAGTTGCAGCTAATAGTTTTCAAAATAAGAGTATGATCTAGAGGCAGTCTCATGAGGAATGAATTGCTATTGACATGTTTACTGTATTAATAACCATGGTGTCGCTTTAGCCAAGTGACTGTCATTTATATACACATGGAAATTGCTTTTTGAATGATGCTCAGCATTTGTAGGGAATTAGAAGACATCTACAGCTATAGATGAAAGAACTGGTTGTTTCCTCAAAACATGAGCTATAAATAGACAGAGATTGTCAAGCCTAGAGCCTCATAATATTTCTTTGTATGAAAGACATTAAAAAATAGATGTACTGATGGTGAGGTAAATTTTCTCTATAAATAATGCCTGAATATTTAAATATTTGATCAAATTATAGAAAATGTATTAGTAAGTGCTCAACAAAAAGTTTTATTTTATTCTTTAAAGTTACATATTTACCTACTTCTGCAGAATAAAAATGTGCCCATGAGAAAGTAAAGATATGGCTCAACAGTTAAAAGCACTTCCTGTTTTTTTGCAGAGGACTGAATTAAGTCCCCATTATCTACACAGTAGCTCACAGATATCTGTAACTCCAGTCCCAGAGCATCTGATGCTATATACTTCCTTCTGCAGAACCAGGCACTCATATGGTACATCTACAAACATACATACAATTAAACACACACACACACACACACACACACACACACACACACACAAATAGTAGAAAATGTGCCCATGAATAACATTGTTATAATGAAGTAATCAGGTACACAATATTGCTGTTTAGATACAGGAAGTATTTAAGATTCAGAAATATCTTAAAGGATAATGAATGAAAGAAAGATAAAAGGAAAATTCAAAGGTTTTATTTCTAGTTCTAATCTGTCCTACTGCTGAGTAATGAATGGATTCTAACTTTGGATTTACTTCTCAAAAAAGAAGACCATATTACTGGAAGTTCAATAGCTGAGGCAAAAAATTTCATCTGAATCCACATGGAAGCAAAACGTTGGCAACCATTCCTATTACTCGGGCCAAAAGTTATTCTTAGTCAGATCCCACTACCGTCATAATCACTATGTAGGCCTGTCAAGAAGAGTTCTTAATGAAGCAAGAACCAAATGGTTGTATTTATCTTCGAAATTTGGAGATTGTTTTGCATATTCTATTTTAATGAAAGCTTCATTTTAGGAACATAAGTTCCCTCTCATTTAAAAGAAAATTTCAAACTCAGTTTCATCTAAAACTGAAGTAATTTTCAAAATATTTTGGGGCAAAATAAATCTTTAAAAAGAAGTATTTCCACACTACCCCGGAAGCCGACTAACAAGGTCTACCTCAGATTTAATTAATCTGCTGTTTCCAAAAGTGGACAGCAGGAACAAAATCTTAATTGATTTTAAGCAAAAAAAGAATTTGGAAATTCTGTGTTTAATTAGCTTTCCATGAAGTTTTAGCTCCTTTAAAGTTCAGATAGAATCTGTCAATCTCAGTGAAACATGCAGAATATGAGTGGAAATAAAGTCATTAAGTGGAGACACATCATAGATAGAGGGAAGAGCCAAGAAGGACAGGTGCAAACCATATGGTGTCTTTTAGAAGCTGGAGGGACAAGCTGGATTTCAGGAGATAAGTTTGGAAATAGAGGCAAAAGCCAGATTGTGAGGTTTTGAATAAATGCATCCTCTTTTAAATGTCAATCACTGACTGCTGGGGAGTGTCTGGGAAAAGAATAACTGTTTGAATATGGTAGACTTAATCTGGTCACAATCGGATAAGCTGATTTTGAATAAAGTACTGGACATAGGGAGTTCAGCAAGAAGTTTTAATAATGGCCTGTAATAAGAATTGGAAAAATGACTCTCTTAAAGTTCTCCTTGTTGCCTAATTTCTATGGAGTCATGGACTGGTTATCCTTTGCTTTACAGCTGGTATCCCACTTAGGAGTGACTACATACCATGTTTATCTATCTAGGTCTGCGTTACCTTATTCAGGAAGGTTTTTTTTAGTTCCATCCATTTGCCTGCAAATTTCAAGAGGTCATTGTTTTTTTAACCACTGAGTAGTACTCCGTTGTGTAAATGTACCATATTTTCTTTAACCATTCTTATGTTGAGGGGCATCTAGGTTGTTTCCAGGTTCTGCTTACTATGAATAATGCTGCTTTGAACATAACTGAGCAAATATCATTGTTGTATGAATGTGCATCTTTTGAGTATACACCCAAAAGTGGTATTGATGGTCTTTGGAGCCAATTCCCTATGGAGGGATAATTTGCTCAGCCTAGATACAGCAGAGAGGGCCTTGGTTCTGCCTCAAAGTGATGTGCCAGACTTTGTTAACTCCCCATGGGAGACCTTACCTTCTATGAGGAGTTGATGGGGAGTTGGGTGGAGGTGGAGGAGTGGGAGGAGAGGGGGAGTGGGAACTGGGATTGGTATGTAAAATGACAAAAGTTAGTTTTAAAAAATAAATTTTAAAAAAGAAAAAACAGAATTGTCAAAATGGGAATGCAAAATTGAGAAATAAGTAAAAGACATTGAAATACTATATACATAAAATTGTTTCAAAGCTAAAGAAATCCTCAAGAGAATGACAATGGCTTCTGTAACATGTAAGTTATTTGTACTTCTTTGCACCCAGCTTCATACATGTCCCTATGCCCTGCTCAAGATTTTTTGTAATACAGGATGCACTGGTTTTGGTTACATGATTAACTTCCATTTCTTTTTTTTTTAATAAAAATTAGATGCCTCTCTTCTTTATAGAATCAGTTTCATAATTTCTCTTTTGAATTTTCAAAGTATATAATAAGTAAAATACTTAAAGCACTTTCATGTTCATTGGCTTGTCTCCTACATAGGCAGCTTGTTCCCGAAGCTGAGAAACAAATGGATCCTTTAACGTATCCATCATAGTAGTGCCCATTAGAAACTCTGTAACTGTTTGATGACCGTGAATCCAGTGGGATGTTACACGTAAGTCTAAAAATATATGGAAGTGAATATATAGATATGATGAAAAGATTGAGAACAGGCTGTTCTATTAACATCTTAGAAAGCCTATGAACGAGTATGAAAATGAAAAAAATTAACGAGAAGAAAATGAAATAAAGGAAATTGCTTAGGGAGATTCCTAAGCTACAGGGAATGCTTCATGTTGCCACACTTCACACGAGGAAACTAATTACCTTCTATTTCTTCATTGCAACTATTTCTTCTGTCAACAGTGTGATCTCATCTGGAGGTTCAATTTCAAGTGTGCAAACACATTCACAGGCGTTGGTAAAGCACAGCTCAAGAACAAATGCCACTCTTTAAGAGATGCTCCCTTATCTTTTCATGAACACCCACAGTATTGTTAGCATGTAGCCCAAAGATTGTTTGTATAAAATCCCTTAGAGTGCAGTGTTTATAAAAAGTTTGTCCTGATCAGCACCTTTCGTTCCATTAAAGAAGACGGGGTGAGAAGTTATCTGTATCACCACTTCAAAACTTCAAATGGAATAACTGATGTGAACAAATGGGCATTGGTGGCTATAGATCTCACTCCAGGGTCAAACGGATAGTGCCTGGGCCCACTTATCATCAATGTTATGTTTTATGAAACAAGTGCTCAGATATCACCTATGTATTCGTGGAAGGACTCAGTATTCCCCTGACATATCCCCTCAAAAATAGAAGAAATCTGAATTTGACCAGCTTACTATGCTAACTAGTTCAACTGATTTTATGGTAGCACAGAAGACTAATGAAAAGGATAAGACACAGTGCTAGAAAAATTTTCAAAAAGTCTCAGATCTGGAAAATAGATTATAAAGAGTAAACATTAAATGAACAACAAAATACCCATATATTAAATATAATTATAGCATGCAAAATGGAGATACTTTGATATACTGATTTCAAACTACCTGAATTTATAATTTATGAGACAATTAGTGAAACAAAATAATTCAATGGTATTTTAATAATGATGATAATACATTTAAAAATTATTTGCATGATGAAATGTTTTGAGATATTACATGCTATTCGGAGTTTTCTTCTAACTTGTATAACAATACTAAGCAAGGGTAGCACAGTGGTATAATGAAACAAGAAAGGATATTGCAGAAATTCAATATGGGATGATTTACTGTAATACATGTTTGAAGTCTTTATGCTTTCAACTATAAGATCCAGTGATCTTTATATTAAAGTTATCAAGTAAGAATACTGAAGAGAATTCCACTAATCATTATTGTCTACAGATTCCAAGGTGCTTATAATACACAAAAGGGCTGAACTTTACAACCCTGAAATATTTATATCATTGATCTTGCCTATGTCAGGTAAATACAATAATTACATGCGTATATTCTGTGCATAAAGATAGAAGCTACATCATGAACAGTATTGTGTTTTTCAAGCGCACATATGTAGCATTTATCCCACAAATCACAGAAAAGATTTCATCTCATTTGATTTGAGTAAATACTTTAGATACAGAGTACACAAAATTCGCCTAGATATTACAATGTGCCAACTCCATTTGCAACTACAATTCTTAGTAATAATCATTTGCTGATGGGAATTTTCTTTCTAGGTCACAGGAATACAGCAATCACAGTTTCTAAGTCACCAATATCTCCATACCTTTGCCAGTAAGAGAAAAATCTAACAATAATAACGTATGTGACCTATAAAGAAAATTAACTGAAAAACCTATACTAGCCTCTTTCTAGTGCATTTATATACTTGACTTTTAAAACATTTTTCTTTGAAATGGCTCATTTATTGAATTGATGTGTTTTCTGATCCAGTATTTACAAAAATACCTTGTAATATTTGAAAGAGAAAAACAAAACAAACATCAGGAGGGATTATATCAATGCTGCCGTATATTCTGTCCATGTACTAATCAGAGATTTAAAGTCTACTATTAACTACTTAGGTTACTTTGAATGTGATACTACTTATACTGGTTCCTGACATCTATATCTATATGTAATATATATTACATAGCTCACTATGTGTGAACACCATTATACATACTACATAACTCACTATACTTAGGGCATCTCTAAGTTCACTTCTAACTTTATGGTACTTCTAAGAAAAAAATAACTTCACCAAACATTTAAACAGAAAACAACCTTTCACAGAAAATGAACATAAAACGTTCTCACCTATGCATCTTAGAAAATAAATAAGGCTAAATGCTTGCAGTTATGCTCTGAAGTTATAAATCTAGGAGGAGGAAGGAAGATTTTCCCACTTTGGCTTACCTGCTTATGTGCATGGTCGTAAGAATTGATATGATTGTCAAACTCCTGGTGTTTGTGATACTGCTTGTCACATAGTTCACAATAAAAGTTCGCTTTTACATCTTCCAGAGCTTTTGCTGTGGACTTCTCTTTTTCTGCAAAATCCTTTAAAAGGGGCAAAAAAAAATCAGTTATATTTTTCTCTGATAAAAGGCAGATTTCATATTAACCAAGTTACTATTTAATTTTAGTATGATTAAAATAAAATGTTGAGGTTCCAGATCTGCTGAAAATTAATGTCCTTATGGAAGTAACTTTCAGCGTACCATCATTGCTAACATAGCAGTGAACACAGGGGCTCTCCAGATGTAGTGCTCTAGTTTGTTACAGCCTGGATATTACTCAGTCCTACATTCCAGGTTGTAATCCTGCCTGTTATCAAACACAAAATTGCCCATTTCTGTTTTATCTCCACCATATTTTCCTACCACTCATACAGTTATTACATTTTTGTATCCCATCTAATCTTACCTTCACCCAACCAATGAATTCACACTGAAAATACTCTCAAGGATGTCTCTACTCAGTCTATTGCCAAAGCCTGATGCATATACTCTGAACCAACAACCCAGTGTCTTCTAAACTTCAGCACCTCTTAGATCCCACTATTATAGTTAATTCATGTGTTTCAAACCTTTAACCTTATAACTTTTTATATTGTAACTCTAATAATCTTGGAGATATTATGTGTCTGCTTAAAATGCCTTCAAATTATCTCACTGCCTACGTGGTAATAATGATGGAGACCATATTCACAGACATCACATGAAATCCTCACATAAGATATGAACGAAACAACCTAGGCATTACTCCCTGGGTAGGAAACAACAGCAATTTATTATTCAACTTTATATTCATCACCACTATGTTGTAATACTTCTTTTCTAATTTGCTATCATCATATTTATACTTGTCTCTGACTATTATCAAATATGTCATATTTTAATATATTTATTGCTCCACTAAATTCAAGAAACTATTTTATTAATTCAGGGTGTGTTTGCCTACATTGCTAAACAATACAGTGTATGGCCTAGAAACAAGTACACATTTAATATGGATTCCTTAAATTAATGGGTAATGGCAACATATTCAAGCCCTTTGCCTCAATTCTTGACTTAGAATGTTCTCAAATTCTCTCATTGCATACACGGTAATGTGGACGAACACAAGGATCATAATCATTTTATAAATACATCATCCAGTGTTGACAGATGTCACAAACCAAAAAGAAGGTGGCAAAGAGATTTCAACTAAACAATCCACAGCTATCTCCCTTGTTAGTAAACACCATAAACATTTTATTAAATTCTAAATATAAAGTGATAAATCAAATGATCACACAGAATAAGGGCATGAACACCCTTAACAAACAGAAATAAACCAAATGCCTGGATGATCTTTCTCAGAGAACAAAAGAATCGGAGTACACTCAGAGTTGCCATATGATAGAAGCTCACTGAATAGTCTGTGTCGAGTAAGGAAATAATAGACTCTGGCTTGCGTACAAAAGACCAGTTGTTCTAAGAACCAGGATAATGACCTGCCAGTGTGGCCACTGGTGATAAGTGACACAGAAGGATAGCTTTGAAGTACTGATAATCCTTTGGAATTAGTAAGCTTAGCATCAAGGGAAACAATTATTCGCATGCAGTCATTAAAATGGTAATTTTTCCTACTTTCTCTTTCTAAGAATTACTTTAGGATAATCATAGTTATTATGCCATTAGAACAACAGCTTTTGACTTTAACACTTGTCCATTGCTTAAAAATACTTCAATTTCATGAAGCAGAAAAAATAAATAACAAAGTTAATGGTTGGAATATGGTACATATGTATTTTGTATCAGTCTAGACTGTGTAGAGGATGATAACTTAGTCAGCAGCAGGACTCCTCTAGTTAATTCTTGTATTTTCTCTTTAACCTATTTCTAAAACCCCTTTAATTATTATGTGGATTTGGTTTGAGATTTAATAATTTAAGACTATCTTTAAGAATTAAAACCATATGGTATTTACTGGGCATGCTTTCATCTGAGAATATCACAGGACCAAGTTATACATCATATGCCTTGCTTTATTTAGATACCAAGAAACTGTGAATAAATGCTTACCTTCTTCACCACTAAATCCTAAAGGCAATATTTGAATCCTTTTATCAAGGGAGGAAAGAAAAACAAAACACAAAAACATAGTTCATATTCAAGTGTGTCCAGTCAAGCCAGAGGTAAAATCATAAACCTGAAATCAGGAGACCAGCAATTGGAAATAGGGAAGCTGAAGCAGGAGGGTAAAAATCATTGACAGAGGAAGAGAAACAGGAAGAAAGAGAACAAAGTGGCAAAATATAGAAACCAAGAAAGGTACCTTAAGAATATTTGCAAACATGAAAACTTAGTGTACAGCTAGACAGGCAATAAAGGCTTCTTTTTAAGACATTTCTGGTGTAGCGGCTCACCTCCCCAGTGTGCCTCAGGCCTATTCTAAAGGGTGAAATTAGACTGTCTAACCATGTGGTGCTGAGCTTAGCAAAATGTACCAGAAAGATGGTGGGTAAAGTCTCAGGCTAGAAGCATCCTTTAAATCAGACCTGGCATATAGTAAGATCACTGACCTTTAGCACTCATATGAATTGTGTTAAATCAGAGCACTATGGATAGTAAAGATGAAGATAATCTCTACTGGTCCGTCCTCATCCCACCCTTACTGTCACACTGCCGCTCACCACATATTCACACATCTAAAGTCCCCTATAGGAAACTTCCAAGTGTCAGATTTTCACAAATTTTATTGTCTCTTGAAATTTACACTCTAGTATGACAGAGTTATAAGCAATGAGGCAAAAACGCAAATTTTAGTCAGCTGGTGGCGGCGCACACCTTTAATTCCAGCACAGAGGCAGAGGAAACAGAGGCAGACAGATCTCTGTGAGTTTGAGGCCAGTCTGATGTACAGAGCAAGTTCCAGGACAGCCTGTTCTATGCAAAATAAACCTACAAATAAACAAACAAATGAAAAAACAACAAACATAAATTTTAGGACAGGGATAATTAGCTGTTGCCAGAGGCTTATGTGGTCTTTTTTTGTAATTAAGAATAATTTATGATAAAAGGAGAAAATGATTGACTCTCTATCTGTTCCTCTTTCTCTCCCTCCATTAACTATTCAGTAAGCAAGCACTAGTTAGTATTTTTTAAATTAATTATAAGATAATTTTGCTGATTCAATACCTCTGATAGTAAATTAAGATGATATTTACTTTCAAAAGAAATCATAAAATTTTTACATATATTTGAAGATACAGAATATATATATATATATGTAGTCAAAAATACACCCCGTTGTCAGTGTCAGTAAATTTAAAATATAAAAGTGAATAAAATAAGAAGACAAGCTGGAAATCAACTCTTGATTTATAGTTACTCAGATTGTTCATGTGGATTATAGTAGAGGATGGTTCTTGAGCTGAAGAGCATAAAGCAATTATGATACCAAAGACAGTTCCCTGTTTATCATTCTCAATGATTCATTAGAATATCAATAATTAGCTATAGTGTGAATATGACCACTTGCTTAACAAGATATTTAAAAATATTAGGTAATGTCAATGGAAATTCTATATTATAATCTGGTAATGATCCTATATAATTAATTACTTTGCATAATTAATGTGAGGAAAGAGTATATATTTTCATGCCAAGAGTCATATGGTAATGCATATAGTAGATGTGTCTGTACTGGCATATATTCTAACAATGTTCTGAATTTAATTAGAAGAGTGAAGACTTACTTCCAAATTACTGCAATTGTCACAATGTTCACAATTATCACAATGATTATTGCCCACTAAAACTATGGAGTGCCTCTTATCTAGTATTGTGCAAACAGTGCACACATTTCATCTTGCTTAATTTTAGCAGTGAACTATGCTCTATGATTGTTTTATTAAGCATGTGAGCAAAGAATGCAAGCATGTTGATGGAGACTGTAATGCAGAGCTTGGAATTAGATTCAGGTCAGCCTGACTTAAGTGCGATTAATATCTGTGCTCACAGCTGCTCCAATGATGTGGTCATTAGCAAGTTGCCACATATGTCCAAAGTGCCATTCAACTGTTAAAAATATGAATCTAGATTATAAAATTTTAAAAAAGCAAATTCATTGCTGATTTTAAATCTTGATTGATTTGAGAATTCAATCCATAGTGAATAAAAACTTGCATTTGAGCTTTTATTATTATGCAATTCATTGCTTTAAGAATTCTAATATTTTGTAACATATTCTATTGGTCCCCCAAAAGCATGCTACCTCTGTTGCAAACAAGTAGATCTTGCTAATTTATAAATTATTTGGCCTCCATTTCATCTTGTAGCTTGTTACAAAATGAATAATGGAAAACATGCTTTCAATGATTATTTATTTCATTTTATTCATATGGGAAAAGTAATTTAGTTTTTGAAAAATGAGAACCTTGAATGTCAGCCTGTGACTTAAAATAGTTCAAGTACTGAGGAGTTCAGTGTTCTCAGAATAAATTAAGGGGATAATAATAAGTAGTTAGCAAGACTGATGTGAGGAAAAGTGTTACAAGTTTTGTGCTTAGTACAGTGCAGCACTAATGCAGAGTGGGGTCAAGAAGCACCACTCCAGACTATGACAAAGCATAACCTAAACATCCAATATCGAAATGCATCTTTAGAGTGAGTGTGACTGTCAGGTTGTCATTTGAGAAACCACAAGCAGAGGAGTACATCCCAAATGTTATCCTTTCAGAAGAGAAATTTTTATTCATAAAGGAAGTGTTCATTGTAAGTGTATCTACCTTTCTATAACCAGAAGAGAAGGATGGCTTTAAATCACTACTGACTCTATCTGTGTGTGTTGAAGTGCATGTGTGTGTGTGTGTGTGTGTGTGTGTGTGTGTGTAAGCGCACACGCGAGCACACACACACATGTGAAATCATGCATAGAGACCCTTGAAGAACTTTGGTTGCCCTTCTCTATAACAGGCAGGTTGTTCCCTTCAGACAGGATCTCTCACTGAACTTGGAACTGACTAGCCTCCCCTCTCCCACTAAAGTTGGCCGTTAGGTTTTGGAGACTGTCCTGTCTCTGACCCACTCAACACTGGACATGGATCATGCTAGGGTTGGTGACCCAGATGCAGCTCCTCATGTTTGTGTTGCAAGTACTTGTCTACTACTGAGCCTGCTCTCCCGCCTGCCGTCTCCCCAGTCTACCATCTCTCAAGTCAGTGTCTCTTGATTAAAGGGAAGGAATCAATTCTGTACCAAAATTCATGGTGCTTTTTGGTTCTTAATCAGGCACTTCTTTCTTTACTTCAGAGATGGTGGTGTTTAAATTTAAAGTGGAAGAAAGTTTCTGGAGCTATACTCTAGAGACTTACTGTCTAGATTATCTCTCTATAATGCAGAATGCATGTGCCATCAAAATTCTCTTTGTTTATTGCCCTTATTAATCTGTATTTTGTTATAGCAAATGACAGTTAAGAATTCAGGGAAGTGTAGTCAGCTCCCCAATAATGACACTGAAACTTATTACTAATTATGGAAGCTTGTTACCAACTAACTCTTATAACTTAAACTGACTGGTTCTTATTAATCTACATTCTAACACATGACTTTTTACCTCTCTTCCATTCTGTATGTCTGACTCACTTCCTGTCTCACTGATTTCCTCCACGTGCCTAGATTGTCACCCTCTGAGTTCCTCTCTCTGCCCAGAAGTCTTGCTAACCTCTCCTGCCTAGCTACTGACGGCTCAGCTTTTTATTAAACCAATCACAATGTACACAGATTTATTGTTTATTAAAACAACACAATGTAAACAAATATCCTACAGTATTTCCCCTTTTCTCTCTGAATAAAAATGAAAAGTTTTAAATCTGACCCAGTAAAACTGTACATGATAGAACAATTATCAAGTAAGGATTACAGTTACAATGTCCAGTCTATTTCTCTTTGGCAAATTCAGAGAAATTATTCTATTATCTCTCCTGTATTGATTAGACCAAAATTTTATACCTTATATTTGTTTACACTATGAGAAGACATGTCATTGTGATTGGTTTAATAAAAAAACCAAACAGCTACTATCTAGGCAAGAGAGGTCACATGGCATTTCCAGGAAGATAGATGAATTCAGACGGTTAGAATTAGGCATGCAGGAGACTCCAGAGAGACACAGTGAGTCAGGCATACAGAATAAAGAAGAGGTTTTAAAAAACACATATGCATATGAAAAGAACATAATTTAAGTTATAAGAGATAGTGGGACAAGCCTAACATAAGGCCAGTATTTTGTAATTCATAAGTTTCCATGTTATTATTTGAGGGTTGGCTGTCCCAACGAGAGAGTATTAGAACAGTGAAGCACAATTTCTTTCCTTTCTCTGTTGATATTCAGTGTGCGCATGCGTGTGCATGTGTATACAGTATGTATGAAAATTTGTGTATATGTATATGTGTATGCATGTGTTTATGTGAGTGGTATATATGTGTGTTCATGAGTGAATATGTGTATTCATGTGTATATTTGTATATATGTGTGTGAATGTGTATGTGTATATTTTCATGTGTGTGTATGTTTGTGCATGTGCATATATGTGGGGGGCCTGTATTTGTGAATATATGTGTGTATGTGCTCATGTATGTATGTATTGTGTGTGCATGTGCATGTATATGAATAAGTGTATTTGTGTGTGTGTATATATATATACGTATAGGCATGTGTGTATGTGCATATGTGTGTTTATGTGCATGTCTGTGACATGGCTGTGCCATTGAATATATGTTTTATTAAAAACATTAAAATTTTACCCTTTTAAGTCTGCAAAGCAAAAATTTAGCAGAAATTGAACAGGCAAAGTTTTATCTTCCTCTCGGCATTTTTTCCAAAAGATAGAAATATTGTTTCTGCTTACAATTAGAGCTTTCCGATTTCTATGGGGTTTTGATTATTTTACTATTGTTTATTTAAGATCTTGTTGCAGCCTTGGATTGCCTAGAACTACGTAAACCTGACCCTCAAAATCAAGATGAGTTCTCTGTCTCCCTAGTGGGAGTATGCGGATTCTATGTGCAGCGCAGCACCCAATCGGTTTTTATAAACACTTATTTATTTTGGGTATGTGTGCATATGTATGCATGTATGTGGCTGTGTGTCAAAACATGCTTATGTTGAGATCAGAGGAAAATCTATTTTCTCTTTCTAGCAAGTGTATTTTGTGGCTCATTGATCCTTTCAGATTGGGTGTTAACCACCATTTCTCTGCCCCAACAGGTTGACATTTTTTGCTTTGTTTTGTTTCCTTAGTGTTACTTTGTACTATTTAGCAGTAACATACATATGAAGACACTTTTTGCTAGCTTAATTATATTAACATTACTAATATTGATTTCCTTTAAGTTTTGATGAACTTCTTTCATAAAAGTAATGTTCTTTGCATTCATATGGTCTATCACAGAGTTTCTTACTTTAAAAAATCTCAATAAATAAATAGACAACAAAGGTAAAGGATGCTTTTCCCATTGTGTTTGTAAATACCATAGGCTACCCTATCAATATAAGTTTCCCATTGTGTTTGTAGACACCATAGGCCACCCTGTCAATATAAGTTTCCACAGAAATGTACAATGCTGAAATACTGATAGAGGAGCTGAGTGGGTGTGATTGCAAACATACAGAACTTTTACAGTGTCTTTGTTTTCTTTTGTTCTGTTTTTCTTCTTCTAATTGTTTTTATTGAACTTTATATTTTTTCCCAACTCCCCTTCCTTCCCCTGTCCCATCCTCCCTTCTGTCCCCATGCTCCCAATTCTCTGGAGCTCTGGAATTTAGTCTGATTATCCATTGTTTTACTTTATATCTTCTATCTATTTATTTATTTTTATTAGATTTTTTTTAAAAAATACCAATCATAATTCCCACTCCGTCCCCTCTTCCCAGCCCCTCCACATACCCTCCTACCTCACCCCCTCTAATCCTAAGAGAGGGTAAGGCACTTTGCTTTGTGGAAGGTCCAAGGACCTCCCAACTACGTCTAGGCTGAGCAAGATATACATCCAAAGTTGAAGAGTAGAATGAATGAAAATATGAGCAAAGAGGTTAAGACCATGAAGGGTTTATCCACTGAAACAGTTTATTTGAGCTAATGGGAGCCCTCCCCAACTCCAGCTGGACTGGAAAGGAACAAGCATAAGACCAAACTAATCCCTCTGCATGTGGTTAACAGTTGTATGGCTGGGGCAGACTTGTGGTTAACAGTTGTGTGGCTGGGGCCACTGGCAGTGGTACTGGGATTTGTTTCTACTGCGTGTACTGGCTTTTGGGGATCCTATTCTCTTTGGATGTATACAATACTTTTAAAATGAAGATCCTAAGGATTAGGGAATCTATTTAAAATTCCCACGGAAATAGAATGTTACAAACACCAAAGACTCACACATAGAGATCTGGATTCCAGGCTTCCAATGCCTCTCTCACCTTTGCATGTAATTGTGAGTAATGTTCAGATTTTTTCATATTTGAAATCAGATATGATCAAAATATGAACTCTCTGTTTTTGTCCATGGAAGATGGATGTCTGCCAATTTCTAGATTATGAAGTGAGATTTCTTTCTCTTCTTATTAATGATTCATTTAAGATGTTCACACTAAACAATGAATGCAATCACATTAACATTGGAAATTGTCTCTGGGAAACCTACATTGGCAGCAAATCAGTTCAATTCTAATTTGGAAAGAAGGACAAATTTCTGCGTCACTGGTCAAATGCCAGCCTGCTTACTGCATTTCTGTTCATGAAGCAATAATTAAATATCTCAAGCTTGCTTATATAAATAACTGCTAATTTTGGAAAAGCTTCCTAAATGGCTACAAGTAAAATGGCATGATTTTTGAGAGATACATTCATTCCATTAAGATTTATGAGAATTCAAGATCACCAACTTTATCTTTTCTAAAATTAATTAATATCTAGTTCTACCAGAAAAATATTTTTAAGTAAATGAAGAAATGCCAGGTATATCCTAAGATAATCGTAACAGCAGTTATTGATTCATTACTGTATTATGATTGTCTGTCTAATTATAAGACAATTGGGATAACATAATTTCCATGATTCTTTTTTATTATAATTTCTATTTTTAGAAAAAATTATGATATAGTTGGGTCATTTCCTGCTCTCCAATCTCCACCCTAACGCCTCCCATACCTATTCTTGCCCTTATTCATGTTCATGGCCACTCTATCTTTAAGTGTGTATATATATTTCTGTATATATGTATATATAAGTGTGTGTGTATGTTTGTATTTTTGTATATATGTGTGTGTATTTATGCATATGTGTGTTATTTATATATGTGTGTATGTATGTGTATGCATATGTATAAGCCCATGTAGGAAATTTTTACTAAAACTTCATATGTTGTTTTATACACAAATTTACATCTTTATGTTTATTTTTAGCTAGTTAATCATGTAATTCTTTATGATTTTTTTCAGACATCCTTACTGTTATTTTACACTCCTTCTTCTGTATTTATCTTTCTATTTTTCCTATTGGTCTTAAACAAATATAACACTGCAAAAGTTTTTAAAGTTATAGATTTTTAAGTAGAATAAACAACTGACAAAATATTGATAACACATGTTAACAAATTATTTTTGGTGATATAATGCTGGCTAACTAACATTCATGTCCTGTTAGTTTCTAATAGAGAGCATCCAAGCTTACATCAGTGGAATGAGACAATGTTCCTGGGAAGGGAAGACAAGAATGCTTACATGAAAAGTGTACAGAATAATGAATGAATGTATTTGATTTCTGTCTATATGTTTTGTTATAGACTAGGGCAAAGGGAAGATTTTTGAACATCTTGAATTGTGTAGGATGGGACCAAAACCATATAATTTTACAACATAAAGTAAAAAATGAAATATAAAAGATTATGTATCCCACTAATAATTTATTTGGTACTTTATGCTGCTGTGATAAAAGACTTCATGGCCAAAATTGAGTCATGGAGGGAAGAGTTTACTTTAGCTTATGGTTTAAGGGGGAGTGGTAGAGAGGCTACAAATCCTCCAAGCCCTCCCCTAGTGATGTACTTTCTTAATCGAGGCTCTATCTCCTAAAGTTTCCAAAATTTCCACAAGCAGTGCTCAGGGGCCAAACATTTAAATATATGTGTCTATTGGGTGCATTTCTCATTTCAACCCACACTGTAACACATCAATATGGATTTTTCTTTTTTCTTTTTTTATTGCTTTATGAATAATACCATTCAAAATTTCCACCTCCTCCCCTCCTCCCATTTTCCTCTCGCTCCCCTACTCATTCTCCCCCCTCCCCTCCAGTCCTAAGAGAAGGCAGGGAGCCCTGCCCTGTGGGAAGTCCAAGGCCCTCCTCTCTCCATCCATCCAAACAGACTAGGATCCCAAAAAGACAGTACATGCAATAGAATCAAATCCCAGTGCCATTATCATTGGCTTCTCAGTCAGCCCCCATTGTCAGCCACATTCAGAGAGTCTGGTTTGATCACATGCTCGTTCAGTCCCAGTCCAGCTGGCCTTGGTGAGCTCCCATTAGATCAGTCACACTGTCACTGTGGGTGGACCAACCCCTTGCAGTCCTGACTTCCCTACTCATCTTCTCCCTCCTTCTGCTCTTCAACTGGGTCTTGGGAGCTCAGTCCAGTGCTCCGGTGTGGTTCTCTGTCTCTATCTCCTTTCATCGCTGGATGAAATTCCTATGGTGATATTCAAGATAGTCATCACTGTGGCTATGGGACAAAGCCAGTTCAGGCACCCTCTCCTCTGCTGCCCAAGGGCCTAGCTGGGGACATCCCTGTGGACACCTGGGAACCCCTCTAGAGCCAAGTCTCTTGCCAACCCTAAAATGGAATTCTAAATAACCCAATCAAAAAAATGGGGTACTGTACTGAACAGAGAATTCTCAACAGAAGTTCAAATAACCAAAAGATAGTTAAGGTCATGTTCAACTTCCTTAGCGATCAAGGAAATGCAAATCAAAACAAGTTTGAGATACCATCTTACACCTTTCAGAATGGCTAAAATCAAAAACACCAATGATAACCTATGCTGGAGAGGATGTGGAGTAAGGGGAACACTCATCCATTGCTGGTGGGAATGCAAATTTGTGCAACCACTTTGGAAATCAGTGTGGTGGTTTCTCAGGAAACTTGGAGTCAACCTACCTCAGGATCCAGCAATACCACTCTTGGGAATATACCCAAGAGATGCCCCATAATACTATAAAAGCATTTGTTCAACTATGTCCATAGCAGCACTATTTGTAATAGCCAGAACCTGGAAACAACCTAGATGCCCCTCAATGGAAGAATGGATAAAGAAAGTGTGGCACATCTCCCCATTAGAGTACTACTCAGCGGTAAAAATCAATAACATCTTGAACTTTGCATGCAAATGGATGGAAATAAAAAACACTATTCTGAGTGAGATAACCCAGACCCAAAAATATGAATATGGTATGTACTCACTCATTAGAGGATTCTAGCTATAAACAAAGGACACTAAGCAGATAGTTCATGATTCTAGAGAAGCTAAATAATTAGGTGAACCCAAAGAAAAACATATATAGATCCTCCTGGAAATTGGAAGCAGACAAGATCACCAGGCAAAAGTTGGGAGCATAGGGGTGGGGGTGGGGTGTGGGGAATGGTAGAGCGGGAGAGAGAAGGGAGAAGGGGAGAATTGGGGAGAGTTTAGGGGATTGGGACGGTTGAGATGGAGGAAGGGCGGATATGGGAGCAGAGAAGAAGAGATCTTAATCAATATGGATTTTTCAACTCACAAAACTGTGCACAATAGGAAAAATTTGGAGAGATTTATAGGAATTCTGAAGAGTACTCTGAAAATATACTTTTGTAGTTAGAAATATGTTATAAATAAATTAATGTATAAATAAATTACATATTAATAATTCTTCTATCATTAAATTTAAGGAAAACAAGTGCCATATACAAATGATCTATCCATATCATGCAAACTCTACAGGACAGTTATAGCAAAGCAGAAGGAAAGAATATGAGCTTCCCTATGTGGGGAGATCGTTCTGTCATTTCCCACATGACAAAGAACAACTGCTGGCAATTTTAAACAAAACAGGAACTATTGACAGACCATTTTTACAAACCTTAAGTCCACTCGAATTTCAAGAGAAAATTTCTATATTTGAGCCTATGATTTTAGGAAGTTTGGATTGTGTGTTTCTACAGAATATGATAAGGGAATGGGTTTTCTTGCTTCAGACTGATGGCAACACTGTAGCATTTATACAGGTAGTAATTACCACCCTATAATTAAACCCCACACATAGGTAGAACTGAAATGAATATAGACATACTGCACTCATCTAAATTGAATACATTTAAATGAATATGTTCTTTGTGCAGCAGGCAGCACAATGAACTCCTGATACAGTTACTTCCTGTAAAAATGCAATTAATGGTATCTAACATTTCATTTTCTCACATAAGAGAAATCAATAAAAAATGTCAGGTAACTATTTTTCAAAAAGTTTCTAGGGACAAATCAGTTACAAACCATTTTTTAATTCAAAATCTGCAACAGTTATAGAAGGTGAAAATGCTCCTTCAGAGATAATGAGCTGGACACAGGTTCACTTTTGGTTGGGAATGGACTACAAATCTGTTTCCTTAAAAAAGATTCAGTAATTGGTATTATTGCTCTTTTAGAATTTGTCTAGCAGGCTTTCTGGCTTTTGCTGGAAACCCCCCTTCAAAAAAAAAAGATTCAGTAATTATCAAGCAATTCCCATTCATTTCGCTTCTAAGGTACTGTGATATGAAATGCAATAGAGCTTTCTCCATGTTGCTCATATGCAGAGAATAGGCCTGAAAAGTCCTGCAGTTACATAGTCAGATAGTATGAAGGCCATGGCCTTGAATCTAAGGATGCTCGTGAGTGCCTACAAAAACACTGCTGTCCCGAATGCATTCTGAAGTACCTGATAATAAGCTTGCTGTATCTGGATAGACTGATCATAACAAGAAATGTCTTAAAAGTGATTCTGCTCACAAAACACACTGTACTGTTATTTCAATTTGATATTCCAAGTTTCTAACTACTAACATTATAGCGAGTAATTTGCTTTTAAACTTGGAAAAGGGTTACAGTTGTCAACAAAGTATACCTTACAGACACTGTATGTCTCAAATCTTGAAATATTAACATCAAGCTTAGAAAGCATGTCAAAGTTAGAGAAACATTAAAAGTAGCAGTTCACTAAGAGATAGAGACATTCATAAAAACCAATAAAATATTATAAACTGTTGTGGGAAGTCCTTCAGTATATGTGTTGCTTTTATTGGTTAATTTATAAAGAAGTTGTCTTGAGCCTATATAGCAGGGTAGAACAGAGCTAGGTGGGGAAAACTAAATTGAATGCTGGGAGAAAGGAGGCAGAGTCAGGGAGAAGCCAAGGAGCAGCCACCAGAGACAGGCACAAGTTGCCAGCTGGAACCTTGCTGGTAGGCCACAAGGTTCGTGGTAAAATATAAAATGATAGAAATTGGTTAAATTAATATGTAAGAGCTAGCCAATAAGAAGATAAAGCTAATAGGCCAAGCAGTGATTTAATTAATGCATTCTCTTATTTTGGGACTGAGCAGCCAGGAATAAACAAGC
>PVIU01025481.1:0-23662 GCA_004026605.1 Ondatra zibethicus
CTCCACATCCTCTCCAGCATAGGGAATCGTTGGTGTTTTTGATTTTGGCCATTCTGACAGGTGTAAGATGGTATCTCAAAGTTGTTTTGATCTGCATTTCCCTGATTGCTAAGGAAGTTGAACATGACCTTAAGTATCTTTTGGCCATTCGAACATCCTCTGTTGAGAATTCTCTATTCAGATCCTTACCCCATTTTTCTTCCCGATCGTGAGTGGGAACACAAACAACCAGGCCCACAAATGTCATTGAAATGCTTTATAGTCAGAGTTCACACTGGCAGCACAGCCCAGGAAGCCACATTTTAAATCACATGGCCTTTTTTTTTTTTTGGTACAGCTGCTGAGTTAGGAAAAACTTTCTGCGGCACACCACCGGCAAACAGCAAAAACCCTATTAAACTCTGTATTGTTTTTGAAGCTCTCTCAGGTTTTATGTGGAGTCAGTCAACCACATTAAGGCGCCACTTGTTTAAAGCGAGCAGTGCCCTTTGTTTTGATTGCCCGGCTAGCTTAACCCCCGAAATAATCACTCAGAAACTGTATTAATTAAATTACTGCCTGGCTCATTATCTCTAGCCTCTTATTGGCTAACTCTCTCATCTTGATTTAACCCATTTTTGATAATCTGTATATTACCACGTGGCAGTGGCCTACCAGGAAAGATTTGGCATGACCTCTGGAAAAGCAACCAGTGCTCTTAACCTCTGAGCCTTTTCTCCAACCCTGCAAAAAGAATTTAAAGATGGTAAAAGGAGTCAAGATGTATATAAAGGTAGCTCTGATAACAAACTAAAACAAATTAAGTAAAGCAGTTGTTAGAAACAAACATAATTTTGAAATCTTTTTTTGTTCTTTTTTTTTTTGAGATGGGGTTTCTTTCTCTGTTGTCCCTGGCTGTCCTGGATCATATTCTGTAGACCAGACTGGCCTTGAACTCAGAGATCCTTGTGTCTGCATCCTGAGTACTGGTATTAAAGGTGTGCGCCACCACTGCCTGGCCAATTTTTGAAATTTTGAACAATGGAAAGTTTTAAATAGCATAATGTTATATAACACATGATGTAAGATGAACACATGTCAGGTGGCCACACAAAGAAGAAAAGCATACATTAATGATAGAAGTGTATATGGTATTTCATGAAGCATGTTTCTATGCTCTCTGATATACTTAAGAATTCTTCAGTAATAGAGTTGCTTCAGTGGCATGTGGCAAAGTAAGGACAGACTTCAATGTTTTTGACTTGATAGGGAGATTCAGTCATATACTTACAAGGAAAAATATGGAAGACCTATCCAAATGACTCATAGCAGTAGCTTGTATCTTTTTTTAAACTGATTGTGAAATTAAATGGACATTTATAATAAGTGTATTATTTACCAGAAGAATCAAATAGAACAAATGTAAGTTAAAGCAGCATAGTTTCATATTCAGGAACGTTTAAAATTAAAAGTTTTTAATTGACATAAGGGATATTTTTCATATTTCATGGAAATTACCTTAATCTGTTAACTTTATTTCGATTGTTCGTGGAGACTCTTAAATAATAACTCGGAGGAACTAAAGTATAGTAATGAGGCAAAATGAAAAACAGAACAGCAACAGCAGCAAAAACTTCTTCTTAAAGTATCGGTCTAAGATATAGCTCAATGGTAAAATGCTTTCCCTACCATTCCCTAGGGACCAGATTCCATCCTACCATCAGGCTGGGGGCAGGGGTATACAAAAATGCTTGTGTGTTTATTCAGCTGTTTATTCAAATGTTTATTAGTTCATTACTGTGCTTACTATAAGTTTATTAGGTATCATTGCCTGTCCACGAAGAAAAAATTTTTTTTAGTTATGCCCTAAGCTCTGTTTACCAAATGTGACAATATATGCACAAAAAAAATTACAGAAAGGAATAATAAACTATTAAGAAAAAAAATTATGAGTTCATACCAGTACTAAGTTAGTTGGTAAAGGAAAAATTAAATTTCTTGTAGTAGTAGATTATGAAGTGCCAATTAATAAATACAGAGATGATGTTGGAATTGAAAAAAATCAGCATTTTGATTTATGTGTCATAGTATAAGATTGTGTCAGTCACAGATCATTAATAAATGATAAATTTAGAGGCAAGTTCTGATTAGCAGCGTAATATATAAATACTTAAAATGTCTTCATATAAATTACTTGTTACTTGTCAATGAAAAATTAATAATGTATCCTGGTCAGTATTATTCACTATAATAAAGTTAACAGGGTAACCAAAATTATGATCAGTGAGAACTTCACACATGATACTGAGAAAGATGTTATTGTCTCTGTAGTAGTTAGTAGTTCAGCTATGAATGCATAGTCCAAGCCTAATTGTGAGAAAGCACTAAGCAAAGTCCAAAATAAGAACTTTCTATTAGAAAGGGGGAGACTGGTGTACACTGTAGCCTAAAGATATACAGAATTTCTAGGTAGTTTCAGGTATTTTTCCATTCAGTGTTTTTAATAATATTAAATATATTTTTCAGGACATGATAAAAAAATCCCTATAATTTTTATTTTAATTTTATTTTTTAATTTTCGCCATTCCACTATTTGATAATATTATTGGTTTTAACAGGCTTTATTCTCCAATATTTTTATCACCTTGGCTATCTAAGCAATTTTATTTCGTGTTGAACTGAAGTGCTCTTAGTAAAAGCCTGCATACTTTGTTTTGGACTTGTTAAAGTTTATAGAAAATATCCATGGAAACTCCTGGAGTTTTCATTCAAAGATAATCCCATTTTTGTATTGAATTTGCATTCTTAAAATGAGGGAACTTAAAGGTCTGGACTCACTGTATCTGAATAAAACCTCAGTAAAGCACAGGTCAGTCACTGGCTTCTGCGGTTTCCAAGGAATACTGTCGTAGTCTTAACTATCACTTTCTCAGGACTGCCATGCAAATTCTTCTGCAGATTGGGAATTTAAATGCTGGCTTCCTTTTAAATTCTCAGTTATTTAGAGACTTAAGTTGGCTATCACAATGCATAATAAAAATATTCTCTAATTGGTAAGCATTTAAGTTGTTTCAACTTCTCTTTGAATGTTGTACCAGTCCTGAAGATGTTTGTTCAGTATGCAAACCAAAATCAGGATGTTAAATTTGTTTTGAAATTGTTTTTTAAATTGTGCCACCTCTACTTTCTCATGTTATAATTTGTTATTGACTTCTTTTTTTAATGATAGACGAATCCTTAGTTCTGTGGAAAAGAGCAGACAGAAATACAAACCAGCTTCTCTCACAGTGGAGTTTGTTCCTTTCTTTTATCGTAAGTAACACCCTATTTTACTTTAATTTTGATCAGTTCTGATTAGTGTCTTTTTTCTTACTCTGATATTGACCTTAATATAGTTTGTGAGTTTATAAAGTAAAGGCTATTAAAGAACAAAACCACGAGGTTAGTTAATTTGTGTTTGGCTGTGCTAATGGTTCTCGGTTTGATTAATTTTCTCCATTTAATTCTTTTTAAGAGCTGATGTGTTGTTTCTGTGAGCTGAACATTTTAAAGATTGCATATTTTAGAACTTCACAATTTTTACTAAAACGAGAAATCTTGAGAGATATCCAGAGAACATATGTTTAGCATGCACCAAACTTTCCATTTGATCCTTAAAACCAGAAAACAATCTAGTTAGCACCCAAACCATTAAGTGACGTGACTAGTTTGTATGTGCATGGCTATATATATGTTCTGGGTTTTTTTATGTTGAAGCAGGGCTCCATGTCTCCTTGCTTGACCTCAAACTTGCTGTAGCTGAATATGACTTGATCTCATCCTGAGTGCTGGCATTAGAGGCACCTGCCACCATACATGGCTAGTTTTCACTCTTAAAAATGATTGTGCTGGAGGCTAGAGAGATGACTTAGTAGTTAAGAGTGCTTGCTGCTTTTGTTGAGGACCATGGTTGGTTCCCAATTCCAGTTCCTTTTCTGGCCTTTCTGGGCTCTGTGTACACATGGTGCACATATATACATGTGGGTAAATATCTGGAAATAAAAAGATAGTGCTGAGGTAGGAATGTAATTCAGTTGGTTCAGTGCTTGATTCTCATGCACTAGTTTCACTTCATAACTGCATTATTGAGACATTGTAGCTAGAAGTATTCTCTGTCCCACTGGTCCTCCTGGACTGGTACTTCTCTGCCCGCATGTTCCCAAAGCTGCTTATGAAATAACCACTCTGAGACTTAATATTAATTATATTCTCTTAGGCCTATTAGCTCAGGGTTCTTATTAACTAACTCTTGCATCTTAAAATAACTCATTTTTATTGTTTTATATTTTACCGTAAGGTTCATGGTTTGTTACCTTACATCTTGCTTCCTTTGTGGCTGCAGACATCTCCCTGGGTCCACCTTCTATCTCCCTCTATTCAGTTTCGTTTTCCTGCCTAGCTATATTCTGCACTGCCATAGGCCAAAGCAGCTTCTTTATTAACCAATGGTAATAAAACACATTCACACATTCTAGTATGCTTTGACTGCTATAACAGAATACTTGAGATTGTGACTTAAACACAGAAGTTTATTTTCTCATAGTTTTGGAGGCTTGACATTGTAAGAGCCAGGTCCTAGAAGGGTTTGGTTTTTGGTGAGGTCTTTTTGTGGCCTGCTGGTAGTCTCCTTGTATTCTCAGATTTTAGAAGGACTGATACCTCTTCCGACAAGAGCATCAATTTTGTTGTATCAGGCATTCCCTTCTCTGATCTTATCTAACCTTAATCTCTTCTGCAAAAGCCCAGGCTCTAGTATAGTCATGGGTGTGTGTGAGTTACGGCATCAGTATTTGAATTTGGGAGAGATAGTTGAGTCTATACTATTCCATCCCTGCCCCCCCCCATTAATGTATTATCACTTGCAAAATATGTTTATTCCATCCTGGTAATCCAAATGTCTTAACACATTCCAATATTGGTTCTCAATACTCTAGAATCCAAAATCTCCTCTAATTGTTAATCAGGTATGAGCAAAACTCAGGTGATTCCAATGTGTCTGTCTCTGGCAGCTGCTCCATGGCTTCTTCCTGACTCTGCCACCTTTTTCCAACATTCAGTTTAGTTTTCCCTGACTAGCTCTACTCTACCCTATCACAGGCCTAAGACAGTTTCTTTATTAAACAATTGTATTCACAGCATACAGAGGGGAATCCCACATCAGGTGTGTCTATAGACTCAACTTTTATCTTCTCTGTTGCCATGAGCATAGTCTTGGGCCTGTATAAAGAACAATTTTTATGTTTATTTATTTATTTATTTATTTATTTTGTTATTTTGAGGGACTCTGTGTAGTCCCAGCTGTCATGGAACTTACTCTATAGACCAGGCTGGTCTTGAACTCACTCTCTCCCCTGAGTGCTGGGAATAAAGGCATGTGCCACCACACCCAGATTAATTTTTAGTTTTTAAAAATTAGATTTAGTTATTTTATGTGAATGTTTTGCTGTATTATGCCTATGAACCGCATACATTAGAGGTCACAAGATAACATCAGATCCCTTGGAACTGCAGTTAAAGGTGATTGTGAACCACAGTGTGGGTACTTGGAATTAAACCCTAGTCCTCTGCAAGAACAACAATTGCTTTCTACCACAGAGCCTTCTCTCTAGTCCTAAGAGAACTAAATTTTATCTTGGGTATAAAAAGAATAAGTCTAGCTAGAACCAAGTACAAATAGCAAGGCTTAGCTTTTTCTAAAACTTTTAATATTGAGAATTTCATGTACACATCCAATGGAATATCATATTTACTCTCATTTTCCCTCCAATTCCTCCTATATTTTCCTGAAAACATACCTTTTACAAACTTCATGAGTTTTTTTTAATAGCCTGATAACTCCAGTTATTGTTACCCATATGTGCATGATAGCAGAGTCATTCATTGGAACATGGGAACCTTACCAGTGGCCATATCCTCACAGAAGAATGAGTCTCCCTCCCAAGTTATCCTCAGACATCTATACTTGTGCCATGCATGAAAAACATGTGCCTCCTTTCCCATATGGTAAATAGATAAACGCAAAAGAAAAAAGAGCCAGTCAGTTGATAGCTATGAGGCTCCTCCATGAAAGTTTATATTTACACCTATTTTTCCCATTGAAAGCAGTTTAGACAATCTCTATAACCCTTAGGCAGTCTCTGTAACCTGTGGTTTGTATAGCCTGTTGGTTTGTTAGGCATAGAAGCATATTGAATGGATGACTGGGATTCTTCCTAGTGAAACAGATCTACATATAGAAAAAGGCATTGATAAATCACCTCGGAAGGGGTTAGGCCAAAAGCTGTCTGAAGTCTTATGTAGGCTCTTCATAATGCCACTCAATCTCTGGGCATAATTTTTAAAAACAACTTAATGATCTGATTAGAATGTTCCACCATTTTAGAAGAGTAAGGTCTCTAAAAGGAATGAAGATAGTATCAACTTCCCAGAGATTTGGATATAAATTGAGTGATTTGGGAAGCAGATGAAGGCACATTTTTATTTTAAAGAGTACCTGAAAAGCTAAGTGGAGGAGTAATTTCCAGAAAGAGGGCTTCAGATACTTCAGTGATCTTTTCAGGTTGAGGTGGAAAGGTCCTGTGCAAGGAACACTAAAATGCGGTAAGGGATAATCAGCTGCCTGTTTGGCTACTGCATCTCCATTTTTAGTTTCTTAAATGACTTCTTATTTGGTATCCCTTGTAATGGACTGCTGCTATTTCAGCCAGCAAATGCATTGTCTCTTATGAAGTTAGAATCTGAAATCCATAATCAATGGGATTGCTTTTAGCATTAAAATAAAATCTTTTTCCTCCAGAGGGCAGTGTGTGCATGTATTACCAAGAAAGGTATTTAAAGTCAGTGTACATAGTTTCCCATTTGCTCTCGTTAAGTTCCAGCAACATTTAAGCCTACTCTTGTAACCAACTGTGCTGATTTCTGGGTGGCGGAGATCAGGCTTTTGTGATACCTGAAAGGAGAGCAGTAGCAGCACAGCTGGCCTATTGCTCATTACTCACACAGGAACTGCTGCTGATGAGCTTTACTGCATGTGTGAACTTTAAGTAAAGGAAACCATACTCTGGGGTAGGAAATGAAGGAGAGGAGTTGAGGTGGGACACTGTTGTAAAAGTATTTCAAAGTTATCAAGTAGCCAGGCTTGGTAACATAAGAGTATCGAAACCAGTGGGAGATTTGGGATTTAATAGAGAGGTTATTTGATATAAAATACAGACAGTGGAGACCCCGAAGTAAATTGAAGGGCTTCCCTATTAAAAGAGTCATGACAGCTACTATTCTTTTTCTTTTTCTCTTCTTTTCCCGCCTCCCTTCCCCTCTGTCCCCCTCTCTCTTTTTGGACCAGAGTGTCTCCACATAGTTCGGACTGTCCTAGAACTCACTGTGTAGGCTAGGCTGTCCTAGAACTCAGAGTCCACCTGCCTCTACCTCCCAAGTGCAGGATTAAAGGCTGTAGTTAATATATCCTGTCAACCATTGGGCAACTGAATCAGTTTTAATAAATACCCTACAAGTAGATAGATAGCTTTGACCGAGGGCATAATTGAGAACTCCAGGGTTATACCCTGGTATTTGGTCACATACAGTTTAAAAGATCTGTCAGGTTGTAATAACCTTCAAACTTGCATCCCTGATTAAAGAAGCTTTTAATTTCTCAGAAGACTTCTTTTGTTCTTATTCCCATGAAGGAGAACTTGGTTGCTTCATTTTACGGATTCATTTAGAAGCTTATGCATAAAGCTATAACTAGGAATTCAAAGTATACAGTAACCTGCTAGTTTTCCAGAGGCCCTAAGCTGTTTTCTAGTGGTAGGATTTAAGAAAGACCTGGATGGCTTTGATAGGATCAGATACCCTGAGCCAAAAGATTCCCAGATATAGTTTCCACAATAGTAATGGGGCTTTAGGCTTAGAGATTCCATATATCCTGTGAGCTAGAAAAGTGAAAGGTTTTGTTATATGATTTGGGGTCTCAGATGATTTCAGTTTTGTTGAAAACATCCAAAACATTGTAGATAGAAGCTAATGGAACATAGCGGGCCCTTTTCTTTCCACCAGGCCAGTCAAGCTGTTGAGTTGTCTGTTTCAGTATCATGCATTTTCTTTGAAACCTGTTTAAATTGATGCTTGCTGACTTTGACTTCCAAATGGAGCAGTTTGTTACCTTTTTTTTTTTTATTGTTGACTTTATCAAAGGATATAGTAGGGGTGTAGTGATCATGCCTATTTTTTCTGGAACGTCTTTGAAGATATTGAGGTTGACTTGGGGTAGGATGTTTGCTTTGGATGATCAAAAATAGGTGAAACTTATATTCACCTTTTTGCATCACCTTCCTCTTTTTCATGGCCTTTGCTTTGACTCTGGCTTTGGATGAGACAGAATTTTTTTTTTTCATTTTTGTTGCAATTTTCTTGAAAGGGGTCTTCAGATAACTTATTTTTGCTACTTTATTAGAAAATGTGTGCAGGGTTTTTTTTTGTGGGATTTTTTTTTGGTAACAAAATGTGCCTCCCAACATGTGTTAAAATTCGTTGTCTGTTTTGGCCTCTGTGTTTATGTGTTGTACATGTCTACATAAATGTCAGAAGTCATTGTTCTACCTGTGAATCCTAGTGGTTGAATTTAAGCCATCAGGCTTCGCAGAAATTGACTTTCTACCTGGTAAGCCTTTTCACTACCCCTTCTAGCAAACTTTTGATTATAGAATACATAGTATGTATTTTTTATATTCTTTATACTGTTTATTTTCTTAAGTTTCCCCAGAGCTGAATGAAATACCCATCTTACATCTTATATAAGATTATAAAATCTTTCTGCTTACACCCTCTTTGTAGTTTTTGCCTGCTTGTAGAATTTTACATTATCTTATGAGGATTGTTACTCAAACACAAAGCAAGTGTTATATGTGTTTTCGAAGCACCTGGTATAACATTCTCCATTCCAGTATTCTACTTTTCAAATTCCAGTTGTTCCATCCTCTCCTAAAATTGTTTTCTGTCCCCTGAACTCATTAAACAGCACTGGTCTTTTAGGGTCCTCCCATTTTGTGCAGTGATTCTGAAAGTGTCTCTAAAACGAAACCTGAATTAATCCTTGAGTTCAGCATGTTTTCCATCTATGTTTAACAGTTTTCTGACCCTATTTCTGGGAACTATTTGTCTATTTTTATATTGTTTAAAAAAGGAAAGCATGTGTATGCCAGTTATTCCAACATAGCTGTAATGGCTTAATTTTTTTTAAATTACGAGTTTCTATTAGGACATTTTATAGCTATATTTGGCAGTGTTATGTATAAAGTTGGATATCTGTCATTATATTTTTATGTAAGTATGTAATAAAGGCAAAACAGTATTTACTATAGGATTATAAAAAGGAAGGACAAATAAGTGCTGGGCAGATGGCTCAGTCAGTAAAGTACTTAGTGTGCAAACGTGAGGACCCACACGGTCTATAATTCCAGTGTTCAGGGGCAGAATTAATGAGAATCTCATACATGTACATGATCTAACAGTCCTCCCAAATTGGTTGGGTAACAACAGTTTGTCAGTAGAGAACTGGTTAATTAAATGTTCATCATGCTGTTTTGTTTTGGTGATAAAGATGAATAAGGTAGATTATCTGTTAAATTATAGTAATGTCCATAATCTATTAAATTCAAAAACTAAAAGTGTGTTCAGTTCTTTCCACATCCATGAGTTCCACATCTGCTGTAGCTTGAAAACATGCAGTGGGAAAGAATTGCATCTATACATGTACAGACTTGTTTGTTTTCGTCTAAACAGTACATTGTTAGAGTTACTTATATACTCTTTACATTTTTAGCTAGTCTAAGTAATCTGGAGATGATTTAATGTATATTGTAGGATTCATATAGGTTACAAAGGCAAATTTTGCATCCGTGGCTTTTTGAATTTTGAGGTGAGGGTCCTGGAACCAATATTCACTGAAATCCTTAGAAAGACTGTATATTGTACAGCTCTTTTTCTTTAAAAAAAAAATTGAAGGTAGAAATATGTTGGTAAATTGAGGAAATGGTCAGAGGGAAACTTCTGAATTTATTGTTTTGTTTTTCTGCCTTATTTTTCTTTGACATGTGCATTTACAGCATTTAAAAGTAGCAAAATATTTTATTATGCTAAAAGACATTATGTCCTAGAAATTTAGAGTATTGATCCTTGGAGTAGATTTAGGATATTTTTATTTAACTCTTATTTTGTAATTCACTAAAGTAAGGGTCAGTTGTTAGGAAAACAAAAGAGATTTTAAGCTAGGACTGGGTTAAGTTCTAGTTCTGTCACTTAGTAACCACATTACTTCAGATGAGATGATAACTTATCTTCCAGTAGCTTATTTGTAATGGGACAGGATGTTCTTATGGAGTAAGAAGTAAATGAGACATGACACGTTTGTCAGCCTTGCCTTTTGACAGAATTTTTAGCCTTTTCAAAGAGTTCTTCATGTGTCAATTTCCTTAGACATGAATTGTGTTCTGAAATAGAAATCTTATTGATTTGTTTATTTGTGTATTATATTCACAGAATGTTTTCAGGAAAGTGAACATCTCAAAGAAAGTCTTAAGTGTTGCTTATTGCATCTCTTTGGAGCCATTGTAGCCGGTGGGCAGGTGAGGACAGTGTTGAAAGTTAATGTATAAGTTGTAGTTAACAACACAAGTCTCTACATGGATTACTTAATGCATTCTGTCTTTTATAACTTGATGCTTCAGATAACTTACAAATTTATATCTTACTTAAAACTAAACTTCTTAAAATCTTCCATTAAAAACCTAAGTAACCTTAACACTGACAATTAGTATTACTGGATGAATAAATTAGATGAGTATTGGTATTATAAGTTCCTATTGCTCTTGGCTTTTAGTTATTATTATTTTAAAGTATAAAGGAAATCAACTTTATTAGAGGTATGTAGAAATAAAATTCTAGCCAATTTGATTTCCAAAGTCATAAATTTATTCACTCTGCTGTCTACTTGGAATTACTAAATGTATTTATACAGCTATATATGTTCCAAAAGTATGTCTCTGGCAAACTGAATGTAATTGCCTGTTGCCAAATGTTCTACGTGTTTTCTTAAATGATTCATTTTAAGTGAGAGGTTCTTTGTCCTTTTGTACATTTTGTGTAGTATATCCGTTGTAGAGTTTGGTAAAGACACTTACCAAAATTTTTTAAATGTCTAAAATACATATCATAAAAGAGAAACTACCTTGAAATTTATTGCTGAAATGGTAATAAAACAAATCTGTGACGTAATAATATGTGCTTTTGTATGGTCTTGGGATTGAATTTATGACCCTATACATGATAGAAGCAAACACTCATGCTACTGTCCAGCTCCACTATGGTTCTCCCCAACCTCCACCCCAAAACAGGGTTTCTCTTTGTATAGTTTTGGCTGTCCTGGAGCTCACTGTGTAGACCAGGCTGGCCTCAGACTCACAGAGATCCACCTGCCTCTGCCTCCCGAGTCATGGGATTAAAGGTGTGCTCCACGAGCATGGCCTGAATCTCCAACTATGGCTTTTTATAGTTCATAAAACAACAGGATACAGCAGTGAGTCAGTCATGGTGCTACAAAGCTTTAGTCAGAATGATGCAGGAGGTTGAGACAGGATTCCTTGAGCCAAGGAATTTGGAAGCACAGGATACATAACCTAGGAAGAACTTAGGTTTTATAGGCTATAAAGGATCTTGCTATGTTGTAACAACTGTAAAATATGAAAGTACACATTTTTATTGGTGGCAGAATCACAAGTATTATATCGCTGTGTTTTGTTGCTTACATTGAAATTTAAATGAAATACTAAATTTCAGAGAGAATCTACCAGTAATAAGGACATTTTGTATTCAAGTTTGTAGATTCTTTGAGTTCCCTCACTTTCCCCTTTTTTGGGAAGGGGGTTCGGTTCATTGTAGAGCCCTGGCTGTCCTGGAACTCATTTTGTAGATCAGACTGGTCTCAAATTTAGTGATCAGCTTGCCTCTTCCTCCTGAGGGCTGGGATTAAAGGTCACCACCACCCTGCAAGAACTTTTTTAATTGTATAGCAACAGAAAGTTCTTTTTATCTGCTAATGTATCTTGTTATTGTATAGCAGGTGACAGTCCTTACAATCCATCTGGAAGCCCAGGCTGGGACACTGGATATTTGGTCAAATTTACTGTTTTATTTGGAAATTTGAGAGATTACTGTTTTATTCTCAAGTAAATGTAGTAACAGATTATTTGGTATGTTTATGTGTAATTCCTCTTTTATTTCTCAGTAAAAATTTTGAGATAGGATCTAATGTAACACCATGCTGGCCTTGAATCCTTCTGCCTTGATCCTTCTGCCTGTTATCAGTTGGGATTACAACCATGTTCTTCTATTCTAATGTTACTGATCCCTTTTAATTAATGTATCTAATTTAGATATATTCAGATGTATTTTCTAGTGTATAAATCCATCCTGAGATTGATTTTTTTTTTATGTCTGTTGTAGGTATATTCAAGTGTGTTTTCTAGTATGTAAGTCCATTCTGAAATTGGGGTTGCCACTGCTGAAATTTTCTCCCTATCTTTTTTATTTTTGTTTCTATCTATATTATATTTTTCAATTAGCAATCTTCATATCCAGTGCATATTCACTCCTGTCGCTTTTAGATTTCTGCTAGAATTTATTTCTCTGGTTTATTTATCCTGTTCCTTTTTTAGAATACAGTGTCACCATTTAGGCTTCCTGGTAGGTTTTGTGCACTTCTCTTGATTCTGGTGGAAGATAACAGTCTTTCTAAGATGAAAGAAACAGTGGTTTTGATCTTGCTTTCTGATTGTTTTTCTAAGACAAGGTTTCTCTGTGTAGCCCTAGCTGTCCTGGAACTTTTTCTGTAGACCAGGCTTGCCTTGAACTCAGTATCCGCCTGCCTCTGCCTCCAGAGTTCTGTGATTAAAGAGGTGTGCCACCGTTGCTCAACCTTACTTTCTGTTTTAAGTTTGCTTCATCACTTTGTTTCATTTGCTGCTTTTCTTATTTTGTATCATTGCCTTACAGTTTCAATCAAGTTTTTTACTGTTGTGAATAGGAATTGACAGATAGATAAACATGAAAAAAATAGGAATGGTGTTGTTGACTGAGGGGGAAGCCTACGTGGGTCTCATTCATCTCTGAGCAACTAGAGACATATTCTTGTTATTACTCATTCATGGGTTATGAACCTCAAGGATAATTCTGTTATGAACTGTTACCATGAAAAATAAAATAGGTACCAGAGACTCAATTTATTATGTTATGTGCTACTCAGAATCTTTGTGATCAGACCATAATCAGTTAGACTTAGAGAAGTCAGAAGGTTGCTTGCTGGTTGTTGGGTCAGGACAAGAGAATTTTAGTTGGTTGAGTATTTGATGATGTAAGAAGGATCTTATTAAAGGAAAAGAAAAAGAAAAAGTCTGATAGTGGATCTTTCCCAAAGTGTTGTACTTGAATTGTTCACTGACATATTTGTATTTTAGATCTGTAAATACACATAAGAGAATCTGTTGTGTTTTGTTAAGTGCAAAGATGCTAGAGTTGACCTAGGTTTGAAACGAGTCTGTCTCACAGAGGTTGAACTCAAATTATTTGTCTTTAGGTTATGTACTTATAATGTGGAAACAGTGATATTTACAGGATATTTATAAGGACTAAAAGACACATACTCTTGGTAAAACAGTGAGCAAACGTGGCCTGTGCTTGTAAAAATGAAGGAGGTTAGAATTGTATCTGATTTATTATTTGCTGTATAATAATGAAATAATCCAAGTTTAGTTTATGTTTGTCTCTGAATCAAAAACTGCAATTGTGGAGTTAGAAATGTAGCTTAGTGGTGCAGCATACACTTAGCATGTGGTGGCCCTGGGTTTAGTCCCTGGCACTTGAGGGGAAAGAAAGAAAACAAAAAGTTAGTAAACTGTTCAGGCTCTTCAGGGGCTCTTGATTCCTTCTGAACGTCAGTTTGTTAGTAGCTGCTAGTGTTTTGACCATAAGGTCAGACATTTGGAGCACAAAAATGGGGTCATGACAGACATACTGACATAAATAAACTCTTTTCAGGAGATACTGGTCTCTCATTTCTTCATTCTCCCTCCTTCCCTCCCTCCCCCTTCTCTTCTTAGACAGGTCTCACCACATAGCCCTGGCTGGCTTGGAACTCCCTTTGTAGATCAGATCTGCATGCCTCTGCCTTTCAGTTGCTGGAACTAGAGATGTTCAACACTGCATCTGCTCAGTCCCGTGTCTCATTTACCAAACTCAGGCACTGTGATGTACGAGGGCCAAATGTGTCCAGATGAAAAGATTCCTGGACCTTCTAATCAGGGGAGATAGGCAGTATGATTTAAATTGTTGGTAGCCATATATCCAGGAAAACATCATGGGTTCTAATAGTAAAGATTTTTAGGGGAGGTCGAATACTAGTTAATGCCATCAGTACTTTCTTCCATAATATTATTTGTTGTTAATATTATTATTGGTAATAGTAAGACTGAGTGACCTATGGACTATTATTGCACAGTTATGTTCATTACATATTGTTTTTCTCCTGCATTATTGGACAGTGAACCTAGGACTTGGCATGTGCTAGACATTGCTGTAGCACTGAACTGTATACACTTCTCCTTTTTTTTCCACAATTAAATTTTGGGACAGGGTCTCACTAAATTGTCTGTATTAGTCTCAAACTTACTTTGTAGCCCAAGTAAGGTTTGAACTTATTGGTTCTCTTGCCTTAACATCGCTAAGTAGCAGGGATTATAGACCTGTACTATAAAGCCTGGCTTCATTTCATTTTAATAGCAACTACTTAATGTAAGGAGTTTCAGAAATATTTGTAAAATCAGTCAGTCATTTTACAAACCTAAGTCATTTGGAATGGACTTAGTTCTATAACATAAAATCTAGTAACACTGATGTTTTAAATTCAGTTAAAAAATTTTAGTTAAATTTAGTTTAAAAATTTGAAAGTTTCTGTCTGCCCAGTCCTGCTTGGCTAATGATTTAAACGCATTGCTAGCTCGCTCTTCTGTCTTTGGCTAACCATTTTATTAATCTGTGTATCGCCACGTGGATGTAGCTTACTGGCAAAGTTCCATCACATCTGTCTCTGGCAGCGGCTACATGGCATCCTGCAACTCTGCCTTCTTTCCGTGCTTACCTCTGTTCTTCCCTATCACAGGCCAAACCAGTGTCTTTATTCATTAAATAAAAGCAACACGTAGAAGGACTTCCCACACCATTTCCCCTTTTCTATTTAAATAAAAAGGAAGGTTTTAACTTTAACATAGTGAAATTACATATAACAAAACAGGTAGCAAGCAAGAATTATAGCTACAATACTTATATCTACTTTATCGTAACTAAGGAAAAGTATATCTATTCTTCAACTCCATCAAAGACTCCAGAAGGATATAATATTACTAAGTAAACAGGAAGTACATTGTAAGCCACTTTCAAATCTCTAGAATGGACAGAGACATCTTGCTGTGTGGACAGTCACCCACAGATCTTCTGTATCATTTGAGCATCCATCTTCAGCCTACTGGCAGACTATTCCATGAAGCAGGAAATTTCAAAGAGTGTTCTGCCTATATTGTCTGTTTGTCAGTTACTTTCTTCTGTGTCCTGCAGAATGTCTGGCAGACTCTTTTCATGAAGCAGGGACCCCAAAGGACTGTCTAACCTTCTTTAGGCAGTTCTAGCAGTTATTTTTCTGTAGATCTTGCAAGTCCAGTCAAACAGTTAAGATCAGTTTCTTGCCCAAATGGCTAACAAACTCCATGAGGAGCCTCTTTGATGCCCATCATCTTCTTGAAGTAGCTTGGTGCTTCCAGGAGCAGATGTGTCTAACTGTCATGAAAAATCCTAAGTTCTGTGGCTTTGGAGCCTGTCCTGGAACTAGCTCTTGTAGACCAGGCTGGTCTTGAACTCACAGAGGTCTGCCTACCTCTGCCTCCCGAGTGCTGGGATTAAAGGCGTGTGCCACCACAGCCCGGCAAAAATCCTAAGTTCTTAAAACATTTTAAATGTCATATTCTGTAGCACTCTGAAAGGTTTGAAGAATAACTATCCATCTGAAATATATCTCTGTACATCTAGAAAATCTAACATAACTACAAGCTTGACTATTATAGATGATTGTCTATTAACCTATATTTTTCAATTATATGTTACATTTTTAAATGAGCTGCACAAACATGAGACATTAATCAAGATCAGAAATATATAGTATACAGTATAACAACATTGACCTTAAATTTATATCAATAAACCAAGATCCATACCAATGAAAATCTCTATAGCATATTCTCCTTTAAATGTAAACAAATATTTATAAACAATATTTAGGAATTTGGGCATAGTTCTCTCCAAGCTGCTTCCTGCTTTTTGTTGGGCAAAGTATTTTGGGGGGTATTAATGGCATCCTTTCAGGGGGGTCTTGGTCCACCAACCCACATTAGTCTAGAAGAAATCCATAGGTTCTCATCCTCTTTCCAAAGCATTATATCCTTAGACCCATATTTTGAACTCAAGATACCTTTAAAGTATGTGTGTTGGTTTATCTTAGCTCCTTCACAGTCAAAAAATTTAAAGAAAACACAATAGTGTACATAATCCAGATTCTCTGTGTGTATTTCATCCTTATGTGGCTTATTTTTCTTACTCTATTATTTTTCTACAAGTTTACTCTGTCTCTTTAAAGACTTCATTTTATTTTTTAAAATTATTTACTTTTTTTATAACTCTCTATATTCTTTTTCTTCTCTGTCCCAAACCTACGTACATTTTCCCAGCACTGTGACCCATTTAGAGGTCTTTTTTTTATCTGAATCTGTCTTTATTGCATATCTGTAATTATTTTCTGACCAGAAGCTCCCCCCCCCACTTTTTTAAAATGCTAAGTGGGCATAGCTAGGGCCAATGCTTCTTAGCCTTTTGATTCATCCCAGTCCAATGTAGTGGAGGTCCATTCACTGCCTCTGAGTCTGCTGGGTGGGCCCACGCTCACCACTTGAACTCTGGTAGCCCGTTGGCCCATGCTTCCACCAAGTAACTTACAGCACATTAGAGGCCCACAAACCCCATTCAAGTGCTTGGCCTCCTAAAAGAGACAGAGATCATGCTGGCAGCACAAACCAGGAAGCTGCCATTTCAAAACCACACATTTTTTTTTCTGCTACCACTGAATCAGGAAGACCTCTTTTAAAGGAGCTGCAAAGAATTTCTCTCAAAGTTTCTTATGTTTTAAGTAGATTTAGTTGGCCACGTTTGGCCCTAATTTGTTGGCGGAGACCACTTGTTCATTCCCGACTGACCAGACCATGAAATAATCACTCAGAAGCTATATTATTTAAGTCACTGCTTATCCAATCACTTAAGCATATCACTAGCTAGCTTTTATATCTTTGGTTAACACATTTCTATTATTTTATATTTTACCTTGAGGCTTTTGGCTGGCAGCTTGCATCTTTCTTCTCTGGCAGCTCCATGGCATTTCCCTGACTCTGCCTACTTTCTCTATATATATCTCTTTCACTCTGGCTTTACTCTGTTAAGCCATTGGCCAAAAGCAGCTTCTTTATTAGCCAATAAAAGCAACACATATACAGAAGGACTTCCCATATCAGCAGTGGGTACAGAAACCTTGAGAAATGTTCATGGGCTACGACCCTTTGTGTGTCCTGTTTTACTTTCTGTACACTGCCTACAATTTAATTCTTGGGTTGTATTTTTTTTTAATGTAAGGTGGTTCTAAGCATTGTGTCTGCTCTCAAGGATGGAAAAGGAAAGAAAGAAACCCCTTTCCATTTGTAAAGAAATAGCACTTTTATAGTCTTTGTCCTCTGTTTTTTTGAGCAAAACCATCTTACATGGTGTCTTTAGCTGCAAAGGAGGTAAAGTTGAACTTCACATTAGTAGTGAACAAAATAAGGCTTAGATACAGGTCACATTTGCAGTGTTTATCAAATATATCTGTTAATAACTTTGTTAATTTATTTAAAAGAAAAGGTTACACATAGGCTTACTAATTTTCTGTTATTGCAAATATGTAAAACCTTTAGATTTCATTTCATCTTTTATTGTTTTTAATGTTTCAGAGGAATGCTTTGCAAGCAATTTCTCCAGCCACGATGGAAGTTCTCATGCGAGTTTTGTCTGATTGTGATTCATGGGAGGAAGGAGATCCTGAGGAAGTGGGTAGGAAGAGAGAACTAACTCTGAAATGCCTCACACAAGTGGTACATATCCTTCTTACTAGCAGTTCTGACCAGCGTCAGGTGGAAACCAGTACTGTACTGGAGAACTATTTCAAATTGCTCAATTCAGATCACTCAGCTTTACCCAGACAGAGGACGTCCAGGCAGTGGGAAAGCCGGTTCTTAACTCTGCAGATCACGATGCTCAGTAAGTGTTCAATAAAGTCTCCCTCAGTTCATATCTGCTTTTTTATTCTTAGTTTCTTTTGAAATGCAGTCTGCTGTATTAAAAATATTGACTGTTTAGTTCAAGTAATGTGTATTTATATTTTTGATTTCCAAATGATTAGTATGGAATTGATTTGTTTACATTTTTACTTTATCATTTTTATGTGACTATTCTTTTTTGGAAGTACAATACAGTAAAGTATGTCTGCTAAAAGAAAGTTATGACAAATTTACAGAAAGAAGAATTGTTTGAAGATATTATTTATATTCTTTTACTTTTGATAAAAATTAACTAAATAAATGCCTCTCTAACATTTTTATTCTTTAGGACAGAAAATGTAGTTGTCACAGAGGATCCTTGTGTCTTTGTTTCTTTTTCTTCTCTTTGTGTTGGTTGTTTTGTGTCTCTATACAACTATATCTGGTCTCTGTACTTTGCAAACTCCCTAATCAGTTTATATGATGTTTTTTCTTCAAAATGGCGATGATTTTGTTTTTGTTTTGGTTACAGTGTATTAGTATAGTACATACTTTGCATCTATTGTTTCAGTCAATAGGTGACTCAAACCCATTATTCCCTTCTAATGGAGTCAGATACTCAGTAGTTTTCCTGAAGTATCTCAGCTCCTACTGAATAGAATTGGCATGGAAAGGTCAAGACTCTGATACTAAAGGCCTATTCTCTATGAATCACCAGCTTTGTGATCCTGAAGAGAGAATAATGCATGCGAAAAAGAAGTGATGCTGCAAGCACATTCCAGACTCCAGAATCGATATTAAACCTATCAGTTGATCATTGCTTATTTTTTGTTGTTCATCTAAATCCTCTTTGATAGTTTTATATATATACTTAAATATTTGGAAACGCTGATAACTACAATTAATATAAATAACCTAATTCAAAAAGAAATGTTTCCTTTTATATTAGTAACTTTTTAAAATTTATTTATTATGTATACATTATTTTGCCTGCATGTATCCCTGCAGGCCAGAAGAGGGCACTAGACCTCACTATGGATTATTATGTGGTTGTGGGAATTGAACTCAGGACCTCTAGAAGAGTAGTAGCCCATGCTCTTAACTGCTGAACCATCTCTCCAGCACCCTTTTCTTAGTAATTTTTGTGGTTTAAAATAGAGCACCAGATAAGATATAGACCCAAAGCCTGCCATTTCCCATCAGATTTCTCAAGTGTCTCATGGTCATCTTACACACTGGATTTTAAAGTTTCATTGTTGGAACCCATAATGACAGTTCAGTATGTTATAAATTGTGATCAGTACTTTATATGATCTTGTTGTGTTCCCTGTGTTAGATTGTTAAAGAACTGTACTCATTACAGAGGTAGATGTTGTCATTACCACTAAACTAAGAAACTTAGTAAGAAAAAAGAAAATGAAAGTTTTTACATCTCAGTAGTGCAGTGGTTGTGCGAGCCTTTAATTGCTGCACTCAGAAGGCAGAGGCGGGCAGATCTCTGTGAGTTTAAGGCCAGACCGATCTACAAACTGAGTTCCAGGACAGCCATGGCAGTAATACAGAGAAACCCTATCTCAAAAAACAACAACAAAAAAGTTTTTATATCTCACCACCTAGATATAAAAAACAGTTAATTATTTGGCATATATATTTATACGTAAATGTATTAATTTAGAAATATAGCAGATAAAATCTTATTGAAAATGAATCATTTCATTTGTTTATATAAGAGAATAGTTTTGTAGAGTTTTTAGTTCATATGCTATAATGTCATTTTCTATAGTTTTGTTTGTTTGTTTTTCAAGACAGGGTTTCTCTGGGTAGTCTCAACTGTTTTGGGACTCACTCTGTGGACCAGGCTAGCTACCAGCTCAGAGACCCACCTGCCTCTGCCTCGCAAGTGCTGGGATTAAAGGTGAGCACCACCACCACCCAGCTACTTTTTGATAGTAATTGTAAGTGGTAAATTTAAAAATTAGTTTGATTCTTTGTTGGATGGAATTCTTTTTTTATTAGGAACTATGATATTTGCCATGCCAGATATCCTTTGATTTTTCAAATGGATTATCTCCACAGTAGGAACTGAGAGATATAAATATTATGTTTTGATAGGTTATATACTCATACCATAGTGCTTAAACACTACTACTAAATATCATAAACAGATATTGCTTATTTTTTAAAGATTTATTTATTTATTATGTTTATATACATGCCTGCAGAGGGCACCAAATCTCATTACAGATGGTTGTGAGCTACCATGTGGTTGCTGGGAATTGAAGTCCTGGAAGAGCAGCCAGTGCTCTTAACCTCCATGCCATCTCTCCAGCCCCCAGGTATTGCTTATTAAGAGCAAATCAGACACAGGATGAGTTTTATGAAAGAACAAATAAGCAGCTTGCTACAAAATATTTGCTAGTCATATGTACAATTTAAACTAGCTTGAACTATAAAGTATGAAAATGTTCACTTTTCTTTACAACTTTTGTTTTCTATTCCTTATCTATATTATTTCCCAGTTAATTTGCGTCTTTTCTGCCAACTGAAAAGCGTAACTTTAAAATGATGACGACACATGTTTGATCCCAAATTTTTACTTTTACATGAGTGATTTTTGTTTTTAATTTATAGATACCATCACAGCCATGTTAGACTGCGCAGACAGGCCTGTTCTTCAGGCCATTTTCCTTAACAGTAATTGCTTTGAACATCTCATACGACTTCTACAGAACTGCAAGGTACTTTATTATTAATTTTTTATATTTATGAACATTTGTTTGTTTGCCTGGTTACTTATTTGTGTGTGGGGACGTGTGCCACAGCATAAATGTGGAGGTCAGGGGACAACTTGTGGGAATTGGTTCTGTTTCATGTAGGACTTAGGGATTAAACTCAGGTTGTCAGGCGTGGCAGCTGTGCCTTATCCTCCCGAGCTATCTGTTGGTATTGTTTATGACTTTTTAAAATGTTACTGTTTTAGTTGGGCATGCCTTTGATCTCAGTGCTTAGGAGACAGAGGCAGGTGGATCTGTGGGAGTTTGAGGCCAGACTGGTCTATGTAGTGAGTTCTAGGACAGCCAGGGCTACATAATGAGACCCTGTCTCAAAAAATTAAAAAACAAACAAAAACAATAACAAAGGTTTGTTTTGATTCAGATTTGAGCATGCCATTGCAAAAATTTTTATTGTCAATTTGTGTATATTGCCAAGTTATCTTTTTGCCAGATAAACTGATTTAATTATCATTATAAAACTAGACTATATTAGCATATGTACATATATACTCACCCCATCTTAGAGGTGAGAAAAGTGAGGCACAAAGATTTATACCCTGTCCAGGATCACAGACCCAGTGAGAGACAGAAGTAGGACTCCAGCCAAGGCTGTCCTCTCTGATGGTGTGTAAGTATCACTGGGTGTTCTGCCTCTCACGCTCTCACTAACTCAGCCTAGGCTAGGAAGAGGGCAGCAGCATTCAGTTCGTACATTCTGGTCTAGGAACTAGGCAGATATTTAAATCCTCCAAGCTCAGAAAAACCTGTTAAAGCAATCTACTCACTGTCTACATGGGCACAGGTTTTGTCTTAATAGAAGCTAGAATTATATTACTTATAATTGTCTGAAGGTAGTAAAGCTCATGTGAATATTTTTGTATGATATTTTAGTTTAGAAAGTATTTTATTTTCCAACAGACATTGATACATGTATTTATATTTAGGACCATTTAAAGTCATGGACTACTGATTTCTTGATTCAGTATTTCTCTAGAACATACAGATACAGTCAAGGTCCTCATGCTGTATGGCAAGCACTTGTATTCACTGGGTCATCTTCCTAGCCTCTTTTTTTTTTTTTATCAGGAACTCTTTTTTGAGACTGGCCTCAAATCACAGGCATCTACCTGCCTCTGCCTCCCAAGTGCTGGGAATAAAGGCATGGACCATCACTGCCCAGCTTCAGATAACACTTTGGAATTTTATAAATGGAATTGTATTTTTTGTAGAATTCCTAGTCATAGTGCATAGACTAGACCCAATGTTTTTAAAAGTAGGAGGATTTGTATTAAAAAGTTGCAACTAATTAGAAAATATAGAGAGCTAGAAAAATAATAGGAATACTGTTAAGGCTCATGGTACATGTTGCTAGTTTGCTTTTTCACTGTTGTTACTGTTTACCAGTTTATACTTTAACAGCAGTTTGAGAGAGTGAGTGAACAACAGTTAATGTTTCTGTGCTTCATATTGTATGCCCATGGATTTAAGATGTTATCAAAAAGTTTTTAGAAAGGTTGGAAATGAAACTACTCCATAGATCCTATATCTTTCTATTAATTCTTATACTTCCTAGTTTAAAACACTTGGTTGATTCTAATATTATTCCTCAGTAAGGATTTTTGCTTTTCTCACTGTAAAAAGGTGTATCTTTGAAATTTTTAAATATTATTTCATTTCTTACTTTATAATAATAATATAGTTAAATAGAGAGAAATGCATTTAATATATTGATGAAGTCTATAATAATAAAAATTTCAGAAGTTGTCAAAAACTCCTGAATTCTGGTTAATCAGCATATCTTACCTCCTGTCTTTTTTTTTCCATACATTGTTTTGTTTTATTTTTTCCATTCAAAAACATAATCAAAGAAATAAAAATTTTTTTTCCCTTTCTTCCCCTTCTCCCGGTCCCCTCCCACTACCCTCCCACCCCTCCTCCCTCCCCCTTCTTCCTTGAAAGAGGGCATGGTGCCCTGCCCTGTTGGAAGTCCAAGGCCCACCCCCATCCTCCCGGCCTAGGAAGGAGTGCATTCAAAAAGACTCGGTTCTCAAAAAGTTAATACATGCAGAAGAGATAGGTCCTGGTGTCATTGTTTGTGGGTTCTCCATCTGCCAACTTTCGCCGCCACATTCAGAGAGTCTGGTTTGATCATATGCTCATTCAGTCCCAGTCCAGGTGGATTGGTGCGCTCCCATTAGATCAGGCACACTGTCTCAGTAGGTGGACCAGCCCCTCACGGTCCTAACTTCCTAACTCATCTTCTCCCACCTTCTGCTCTTCAACTGCACCTTGGGGGCTCAATCCATTGCTCTGATGTGAATGTGGGTCTCTGTCTCTATCTCCATCCATCGGATGAAATTTCTCCCACCTCTATCCCTGCCCCTGGCTTCCAACTTTTGCTTGATGATCCTGTTTGCTTCCAACTTCCAGGAGGTT
>PVIU01025482.1:0-23651 GCA_004026605.1 Ondatra zibethicus
ATTGTATTATTTTAGCAATACATTTGCTGAACATGAACTATAATTAGGTGTATATAAGCTATAAGGATAATCATTAAAATTATTTGGTACGGGAAAATTTCAGTTTTGATGTTTAGCATTCCTGCTTAGGAATGTTAGAAGGAGATCTGGAGAATATAAAATCCTTGGCTGAATACCAAAGAATGAAGCAACATTTTAGAGAGATAGAAACATGTAAAACTGTTCAGATAAAAGTGACTAAGGTGCATTTGGGAAGCTATGAATATGTTCTATATTTGCAAGGAAATAGCTAGAGTGTAGCTGACAAGAGGCAGATGATAGGGTACCTGATGTAAAATGATAAGAAATTTAGCTTTCATAGGATACCTGTTATAAAATGATAAGAATTTAGATTTCATGGCTCAGGCAGTATTGAGATATTCAGAGCATCAGAAGAGGGTAATAACATGAGGTTTTGTTTAAGCATATGACTATAAAGCTGTCTGAAAGATATCATGAAGGAGACAAAAGGAACAACTCAGTCATCCAGAAAAAAAGACAACACTGGAGCCTTTGTTAGAGTGGTGAAGATATGAAGGGTGCTGTGCAGGAAGTGTGAAAGGGAGTGAAGGTTTGCAAGACAGGAAAGACAGTGAGTACTTTGATTCCCAGGTTGAACTGCTTAGATGGCAGCGAGGACACAAACCTGGAAACACTAGAGAAAATCAGCCCTTTGCAAGGGTCTGTGTTCTGTTGTTTCCCCCTGTGCCCCTCTTTCCTTTTCTTTCCTTAGTTGGTGGTTTGCAGGTAGAGACTAATGATTATTTGCATTCCTGAAAATATAGACTGTTATTTCTGCCAAGCAGAGAAATTAATTATTCCACTCTTCATCTGGGCTAGCCTCATGACTTGCTCTGAACTATGGAGTGTGGTAGAAGTGAAAATATGCTTAAGGGTGTAAGTTGTTTCTATTTTCGTTTGTTTATATTTTGAACTCAAGGTTATTATAAGAATGCCCAAGTCTAATGTGGAAAGAGAAGATGTAAAGCCTTAAGGATCTCAGCCTCTGGGTGAGGGAAAGCAAGGTCCAAGGTTTCTAAGTATATCAAAGGAGGTAGAGAACAAACATATACATCATCTTGGGTACATTTACTATAGTCTGATCTTTCCCGTCAACAGTCACTACCCCGAAAGAACACATTAAGACATTTACACAGAGCCTTCCTGTAATGCAGATTCAGAAGCAAATAAGGTGACATGTATCAGTAACTCAGTTTTGCAAGAATGTTTCAGTTGGTCATTAATATTAATCCTCTCTTTCTCCCTCCATTCCTTCCTTTTGAAGTTTCCTATAAGTTTATAGAGTAAGGAAAATAGAAAATATTACTATAATTATTATGTTGGCATCTCTATTCTTCATTGTAATAACAGATATACAAATTACAAACCTAATCTTCTTAACAGGACAACTGATTAGTGATCTGTAGAATAATAGAAGTTTTAGACATTACAAGTAATGTTTATGTTTGTAAAATCAAGAAGACTTAAATAACTAAAAAGTGCCCTCAAGTTAACTTATTGTTAAAACATTAATTTTACCTATCCCTTTAGTAAACAATTTAGCATGATCTTCCTTCCCTCCCTCCCTCCATTCCTTTCTTACCTTTTACCCCTTTGCTCTTGTACTTTCTCATTCTCTTCCTCTTATGGTGCCTTTCCCTTGTCTCCTTTCCTTCCTTCCTTTTCTTTCTTTTTCCTCCTTTCTTTCATTCTCTTTTTTCCTTTCACATAAACTCAATTTATGAAATATTTTCTTTACTAGGTTAATGGAGAAGGTTTTTACATTTGGCAAAGTAGACATTTTACTTTTTGGAGTAAAGACTTAAGATGTTATCGGAATCTTGTACGCCCAAATAAATGGCTCATTGCTTAATAGAACTGGCTGCTTTTCTAGAGTGAAAGGGATTGACACCTAACACCGATATAGTAGCTCACAGCAGTTTGTAACTCAACTACCAAGGGATGCAATAACCTCCCTTTCCTTGCAGGCACCATAGACACACGATGCACTGACAAACATAGAAGCAACTCATCCATACACATTAAATAAAAAAATAATAAAATTTCAAACAAAAATTTAAAACTCTATGTTGTGGATTTAGCATTTATTGATAAAACATCAGAAATGACAGTGTTCAGTAATGTAGTCTACTGTTCAGATAAACTCTAGCTACCATAAATATGTTCATCTCTCTTAGGTGTGATAATTTCTCAATAATTATTATCAACAAAATAAAATAATAAGTTCAACGAGATTCTAAATCTTTGTACTCTGTGAGTCAATGAGAATAAATCTGCTGTTTCTATGGGGAGAAGTGAAACAGTGTTTGCTGTCAAGAAAAGAAACAAGGGCCAGTGAGATTACTCCGTAGGTGAAAGAGTCTGCCTAAAAGTCTAGTAGATTAAGTTCAACCCTTGAAACCCACATTGTAGAAAGAGAAAACTGAGTCTCAAAAGTCATCCTTTGAATTACACACAAAGGCTATACCACAACCCACCATGAAAGAAACAAAAAATTGATGTGAATTTTTGCAGACTCACATAGGCATGCACATAAAGATTAGTAATAAATTAGTTATTTGAAAAGAGAATGAGTACTAAAGAATATTTGTATGATTAGTTGCTGGGATTTTTCTGTCTTGCGGTATGTGTGACATTGGAAAGGAGCCTGAATTTTAGACTTATGAAAGTCCAGTGTTTGGAATCCATTTTGTTTTTCCCAGAAGCCCTCAATACTAATGTTTGGTAGTTGATGTTCAGATTATTATGATTATTATTTTTTTCTAGAATTCACTGGTATTTTTCTCCTGTCAAGTCTTATTGATATACTGTGTCAGTACACATTTCTGAGATTGCTTTTCTATGGAAGTAAAAAGAATACAAATGAGACAAAAAGTCCCTACTCTTAAAAAAATCTTGTATTATAGTTGGAAGGTCAGTGAGATAGATTCTAAAACTACACTAAACCACTACTAAAAAATAATGGAACATCAAGACTAAAGACTCCAGAAAGAGGAACTCCAAGGCTCATTGATTGGGTTTTAAGGAAATGTCTGAGACTGGGTGTGATGTAGCCAAGTTCTGAGGAATACAAAATAAAGATTGCAAACATGAGAAAGGTGCAGCAGGGATTTACAAGACTCTAGATACATCAAAGGAGGGCATATATGCACTGTATATGCATATGAAATTCCATATATTAAATCATTGAAATCATGTAGCTTATAGTTTTATAGAATTAATATTAAAGATAAAATATTGCTTAAAATTGCATCCTAGAATCTGAAAATACTAATCCCAGAATTCCTACAACCACTGACGAAGCCAGATTACCCAGTTTTGCGGCAATGAGGTAGACCTTGTCTGGTCTTTTCCACGTTGGGTTGAGAGGAATAGCATTTGAAAAGCATGCCTTGAGTTGTGTTCAGTTCTTCAACCCTAAGGAAAAAGCTGAGGAATTTCCTTTGCATAAATATTAATACCTATGAGCCTTATTCTCCCACACAAATATCATTTCAGCACAGATGTCTAACATCTGCAGTATATTATTAACATTTTTATCAAGTGAAACAGGGGAGAAAATGTTTAATTGTCTTCTCTTACAGATTTGAATATAAATATGAATGGATTTAAATTTTTAAATGATATCGTTTTTCATACTTCAAAGCAATTTGCTTACAGCTATTTTCCACATGCTACATAGCTAAACTAATGAATATTTATTTTCAGATAAATCAGAGTTAATTAGTTTTCCTTAGTCATCCTAGAATGCCACTTCTACTTTCTTATTTCAAAACAGTGATACAAGCTTGTATTGACCCTCAGACACAAAAGAATATAGGTTTTTTTTAATTTCTATTTTAATTCATATAATTACCTTTCTAATAACTGATGTAGTTTTCATTTGACTTTATAATATACACATGCCATTTTGGTAGTGGATCTTGTTCCTCAGGAGAAACATAAATAGTTTTAACAATGCGGAAATCACTCTTAGGAAGATTCTGAAGTATTTATCAGGTTCTTTATTAATATTTTTAGCTCCTCATGGGAATTGGTTATTAAATTTTAGTTAGGAAATTATTACAATGTCACCATGTTGCAGAAACAGTTTTCATTATTATTGCATTGTTCCTATTTTTGACATTGCTACATTTGTATAATAAAGACCCATTGTTAACAAGACTGTTTGAAACATATAAGAATGTGTAATAATTTATTTGTTTCAGATGACATAAAAAAACCAACAAATTAATTTTTTAATTCCATCCTATAAAATTCAAAATGTGTTGAAATGGCCAGTGTGTAAATATGATAATTTTGATGCTCAACATGAATTATTTATCCTAGGGCTTTGGGTTCTTTGGAAGATGACCTGAGCACCTATTTAATAAAATAGATGTTGCATTGGTGTTAGTGGGAATAAAACATCTGACAGAAGCAATTACAGAAGAGAAAAGAGAATTTTAGCTCCTGGTTTCAGAGAGATTTTCTGGCTTTCATGGTAAGAATTCATGGTGGCTTGACTGTGCTGGGTTAACTCCTGTGTGAGACGGATCACCTGCTCACATTCTGACAGACCAAAAAATAATGAGAACAGGCCAGATGCATGACAGAGTATAACTCTGAAAGTCTCACCCCAGTGATATAATTCTATTAACCAGGCAGCACCTTCTTGAATCCCTACAAGCAAAGGATGATTCCTTTAAAACAGTAACACATTGGGAATGGTTCATATCCAAGCCAATAAAACTGTTGCATGAGGATGAACACTAAAGAGTCTTTAAGATTTACATCACATCCATGCTCTAAAGCAGAGCAGTAGTATAATTTTAAAGGCAATGAATAGTTAGCTAAATGTGCAGGGGAAAAAAATCAGAGACTGGGTACAGACAGAATGAAAAAAAAATGCAGGCTTTATTCTGACTTTAATGGGGGAGGTTTCATCCCTATGCCCTCTGTTTTCTCGGCTATAAAGAAAAGGGTAAAATAATCATCGCGTTTGCCTCCAAATGTAGTGCACTGAGCACCTGCAGGATGTCAGATAATACAAGTAAACTTACATGAATCCCAGCCCCCAGCACGATGGTGCATGTAAAAGCAGCACAGATTAATTACAGACACTGGATGAGTGGTGATTCAGAAATCTCATGCTGTCAACTTCCATCCCCATCTAGAAATATGGAAGTGTGAACATGAGTGAAATTTTTATGGATTCTGGAGGGGTAGTTCAGTTGATAAAGCAGTTGGCTACAAGTGTGAGAACCCGAGGTCAAATCCATAGAACCAATATAAAATCAGATATGGTTAATGGGCATCTATTTCCCTGATGGATCCCTAACCTGGAAATGAGACTTGGAGAAGGAAGACTCCCAGGAAGCTCTTGAGCCAGGTTCCTTGATATACACCAGAACAAACAACAACACACTGTCATAAAACAAGGTAGAAGCTGAGGACTGATGTCTGAGGTGGTCCTCTGATTTTCTATATATGCCTTGGCACGTGTATACATGCACTCATATGAATGGACATGCACACACACAAACACACACATACACACACATGTACACATAAGCAATTGCATTTTGAAGTATACAGAAACAAATAAAACTAAAAGAATGCAAAAGAAATCTCCTTGTGCTCTGATTATTCCAGCTACAGACTCTTGCTTCGCAGCTCTCTTTTTTGAAGACATCCATGACACCCTTTTAAAACCACTTAAGTCCAAGCATAATTGAGTGACTAGGACTATTGCGTAAATGCTATTAAGAGGGGTAGACTGACATATCTTACTTTGATCTTTAATAGTTCCTTTCTTATGTATTGAAAGAAATGCAGGATGTGAAATTGAAAGACCATCTTTAAAGACAGACGTTCCAAATGTGAATTGAAAATTCAGGAGCTGTTTTTGTTGGTGGTGGTACTGTTGGGATTTTTGGTTTTTTTTTCTTCTTATTATTCTTTTTTGGTTTTTTGCTTTGTTTTGTTTTGTTTTTTAGAGACAGGGTTTCTCTCTAGCTTTGGTGCCTATCCTGAAACTCATTCTGTAGATCAGGCTGGCCGCAAACTCACAGAGATTCACCTGCTCTGCCAACCAAGGGCTGGGATTAAAGGCGTGCACCACCACTCCCCAATTTAGGAACTGTTTGTTTAAAAAAAAAAAAATCTGTACCAGCCTCAAGGAGATGATGACATTTCTTGCTATAAAACGTACTTTTTTTTCACTTAAATCACAATAAAACTAATGTTCTGTTATTTTTATCACTTGCAGTTTTCCATAATCTTTTTTGTTACAAGCCAGTAACGAAGATGAGACTAGGGCCGAAAAGTATTCAAATCTGGAAGAGCATTAGCAGAGGATGAGGTGGGGACAGTGGGAGAGAAAGCTGTAACATTGTAGATTTGGCTAGAAATATCTAGAATGCAGAACTAAACATCAGTTACAGATCATACAATAAACCTGAATATAAGATTATTAGTTAGGGGTTCCTTTGGTGTCATGAAAAACTATGACCAAAAACAACTAAGAAAGGAAGGGGTTTATTTCAATTATACTTTGCAGATCGCATTCCTTTCTGAAAGTAGTCAGAGCTCAAGGCAGAAGTCAGAGGCGGGAGCTGAAGCAGAGGCCATCATAGAACGCTGACTACTGGCTTGCTCAGTCTGCTGTCTTACACAACATAAAATCACCTCCCCAGTATTAACATCACCCACAAAGAGGCAGGACATTACACAGCTATCAATAATAAAAATGCCCAACAGACTTGCCCACGTGCCTGTTGAGGCATTGTCACAACTGAGATTTTGTCTTTCCAAACATCTCTAGTTTGTGTCTACTTGATACAAAATTATCCAACGCAAAGATATTCATGGACATCTACCTAAATAATAAATTATAATATTGAATGAACGTAGCCAGCTAAGCATGTTTACTGCCAGAGAAGATAATAGGAAAATGTTGCACAATTCATGGTTCTACTTCCCAAGAGGCAGCCATAATTGTTGAAATAAGGTTTGGGATATTTCCCCAGGTTGTCATAAAAATGAAAAACTGCTTATTTGTGACAGAAGTTTGCTAATTTTCAGTAAGACACATCTGGGACCCAAACTCCTGATCTAACCTCTTTTAATCCCCCTCAAATTGACCACTATGTCAGATGCTGTAGGCTGGGGAAGGGGGATGGCTAAATAGCAGAGTCCAAGGAAAGAGATAAAGGATCTCACTGCACAGACCAGCCTGCCAAATTCAGAGGTGGGATTCCTGAGGTGTGGCAAGAGAATAACAGCCTAACACATCCTTTTATCCACACAGCCTCGACGCTGGCAGACATTTGATACCAGTAGAGGCAGGTCAAGAACACTAATGTTGTTAACACCCTCACTTTTCAGCTCAATCCCAGAGCAGAGATTCCCATATTAGTAGGAGCAAAGCTAGAAAATCAAATTAAAGTGCTGATCCTAATGCCAGGCTTAAGAGTTAGAACCATCACTCTGAGAGAAATAGGCCTGTGTCTCCATGTTGAGTCCAGATCACAGGCTCATATTATCAAAACATAAGCAAAGGTAGCAAAGAATATGTTCAAAGACGTCTGCCACCTTTCCCCAAAGCATATGTTTTTGTTTGAAACAAATAATTATGTATTTCAAGTTTATGACTCCTTTTAGATTAACGGATTATTTAGTTTAAACTAATTTACAGAAAAAAAAATCTAAAGACCATTTCCTGTATACTAAAATCAGCAAAGTGAAGAGCTGACTAAGAAAAAGCCTCTTAAAGTTGGAGTCAGTTCATCACATAAAAACTACCTCTGGGAGTTAATCAAGATCATGTGTATAAAAATGTGCAATTCATGAACTTGTACTAAATCACAAAAAAGATCATCAGGCTGCTACTGAGCCTTACGGCTATGTAGGACAGCAACAAAGACTGTTTCTGATAAGGTCATTGAAAGGTGGCTGAACCAGTCCTGCTAACACATTCAGACACCCTCTCCTTCCTGTGAGCATGATTAAGGTGAGCCATACAAGACATTGAGGAACAATCAATTTGCTAAAATAGTCCAGTCATGCCACTGGCCAAGTAGAGGAAGAAACCACACGACAAACAAACCCCAGGGCACTGAAGAATCATTATGCAGAGCTGCTGTTAATGGCAAAATATCTTTAAAAAAAAAGTTAAGAGAACACATGCAATGGCTATTTGAGAGTCATTGAAAAGCAGGCCATGGAGCAGCCCTGGTAAACATATCCAGAAAGCTAAAGGGAACTCCTTAGAGAAGAAAGGATCCCAGGACTCAGGCAGAAGGATTGTTTCTCTTCACAATACCTTGATATACCTTAGTCCACAGTAAAGGAGAAGGAGGATGAGAAGAGAAAGACCAGGACCATATGTTAACAATGGCTGACTAAATTCAGACTTTAACTATGTAGAAAATAAGATCTTCCAACTTATCTTCTCTTGTTGATATTCACAAAACAGGTAAATTCTTAGGACCAATGTGTAAAATTATTTTCCCTGTACACGAAGCAGTAAGTCAGTCTAAGTCAGTCCTTCAGTGGGCAGGTTGATGTCCTCTACTACAATATGAATACTATCTTTCTAGAAATGGCATTTGATCACACAAGTTGAGGCACAGTCTCAAGATGTTCTGCTTCTGTTAGATGTAATCTGCAAGCTCAAGGTGGTTAGACCTGTATTTCTGAGTGATCAGATACTAGGAATCCCATAACCACATTTGCTTGAGTGACTTATGTAACTTAGGAATTATTTATAAAGATATGTTTATATAAAGAATTTTATTATGTGAACCAGATCAACAGCAGATCATTCCTCAGGGGCAGGGTCCTCAGAGAGGGAACAGGGTATGAGAAGATAGAGAGTATAGAAGAAAGAGAAGGCAGTAAAGTTTGGGATAAGAAGATCTTGAACAAGCTATGTCTTCTGTCAAGTAAACTTATTAAGAAGTGCAATATCTTATATACTATTTCCAGGGAAAAATGGACAGAGCTGACAGCATCTATTATATACTGGGACAAAGTCATCGGGAGACTAATCAAGCAACGTTGCACAAAGGAAACACAGCAAATTTCAAAGCCATTACAAACTGAGAACACTCTGGTCTTGGGACTGATAACTTCTCTATTCTTTTTAAGGTAAAAGGTCAAGTTCATGGGAACTAAAACCTTAACTTCTTTGAGGTCTTGCCAATGGCCCCAGCTCTAGACTGACCTTGCAAAGCTCATTCTTGGCAAGGACACAAAACTTGGGTCCTTTTGCCTTTTATGGAGCCTTTGGGAAACTCTTGGATTGACCTGGCTTTCAACAAACAAGAATAAATATGTGTGTGTGTTTGTGTGCACGCACACACACGTGCATGCATTCAGAGTTTCTAGTACTTTTATTGACAAATCATGTTTCAAATACGTGTTTATATTCATAAATATCTGTTTATACTCAGACACTGACAAGTTCTCTACACCTGGTCCTTCTGTATTTTGGGGAAAACTTTGCTGCATCGTATGATTAAAGCATGAGCCATCATGTTTAAGTATGATTGGAAATAGAAAGTACGATCTAAAGATAGCAAACTTAAGGAAAACCAAAAAGGTTTTCCTGATACTTCAGCACTCCTTCATTATGGTGATGGGCAGGGATCCCTCAGAAAGGAGGGTCTTCCACTAGTACCAGATTTGGCAAGGCAGAGGATTACTTTACAGTATCTGAAAAGGCAGGTCAGAGAATTTCCTCATGGGAAACAGTTAAAAGTAAACAAAGCTGGTTAGAGTACCTTTAGCTTGTTTTGGGTAAGGGTTATTATCATATATAGCATATACACACATACATACATATATGTAATGGATGAAATATATATTACACACACATATGTAATGCTCTAGACATAACTATATATTTATTACATGCTAAAACTAGAGATTATAAATCTGAAGGAAGTAGCAATCATGCAACTTAAAAAATCAATAGCATAAATTTAGACTTAGTAATCCAGCAAAATCACCCCAGCAAAGAATAGAAAGTTCCTAAAACAATTGTATGGAGGAAGTGTGAAGAAAACAGAGCTATTGTTTTCTACACAATATTAGCAGCTGGCACAAACACGTTCAGTGTCACCAAAGGAGATACAATTGGTATGTCTGGAACTTTTTCATACGATGAAAACAAAGAGCCCAATATCACTCTGAGTTCAGCAAACACAGTACATAAATATATGCATACATACATACATATATGAATATATTTGCTTAAATATACATCACATATATTATGTGTATGTACACCCATTAAACTCATCTTCAAGAAATCAATACCAGAAATGAAATTTTCTCCAGAAGAACTCATGGCACTTCAAATAACAGAAAAATAATTATCAAATTTGAAAATAATAATGAAGAAACATGGACACATTTCAGAATAAAAAATGTAAAGTGTAAAATCATTTAGAGAAGTAGAAGTCAAAACATGACTTAAGGTTTCAAAAGCAAGAGGCTGAACAAAAATAAAGCAGCAACAACAAAACCACAGCATCATCATAGCTGAGACAACTGCAGGTGAGTGAAAAGCATTAATCACTGAGAACCCTCCAAACTTATAAACAATACGGATCTAGATCTCAGACTAACCAAACCCAAGTCAGATAAATGTGAAGAAATTAACTCATGTCACCATAATAACAATTCTTAAATATATGGTCAAAGTGCATCTTTTTCAAGCATTACTAGAAAAATGATAGACAGTGAACAAGAGAATTCTAGTAAGATTAACATGTGAATTTACATGAGGAACTGAGCATGGTATTCTAAGCATATGAAACAAAAAGACTACATGTACAAAGGGAATATAAATAATAAAAACAGTGGACAAAAGATATAAACTGTGTTATCAGTTCAGGACCCTACATGCTGCAAAACTGACCTGTGAAACAAAAATGTGCCTATTGGTGCAGTAATGTCACAACTGTTATGAGGAAACCAAGTTTGAATGGATTTGAGGTTTGATTCACAAGAGGGAATTCCATATGTGGTATTATAATCTTAGTAAAAGCAAAAGGCTGAGTGGCTATAGGCCCTAAGGTAGAACCTCCTATTATCATTTTGCTAAACAGTCATATTGACAAATCTTTATGTTTATATCCATTGACCTGAGCGGCTCTCAACTTTAGTTTATGAAGCATCTTTGCAGTTGTTAGCACTCAACATAAAGATATGAAACTGATCAAGGTGCTAAGTATAAGCAATTCAACCCTCAGTTGTAAACAGGACATCTATCTTAAAATATCTGCTGCTGAGACTTAGCGAAAAGGCAGAAAATAAGGAGGAGTTCTTGAAAACACTGTATTCTAGACATGACACAGTTGTTGCACTTACAAATTCACAGCAACAGTGATAAGCTGTACAAGGCTGGCACAAGATCAAACCACACAAAATGTCAGCATAGATGCATTAGATGATAACTGTTAGGGTCCAAGAGAAGCCTCCAAATGCTGTGGGACAATGGTCTGGTACCCTGTCACTTTTATTAAAATTAAAATCATTCATTTTAATAAAATGCTGATTGGCCAGTAGCCGGGCAGGAAGTAGAGGTGAAGTGACAAGAACAGGAGAATTCTGGGAAGAGGAAAGACTTAGTCTGCAGTTCTCACCCAGATTCAGAGGAAGCGAGATAAGAATGCCTCACTGATGAAAGGTACCAAGCCAGGTAACACAGACAAGAATTAAGGGTTAAGGTAGGATCTAAGAGTTAATAAGAAGCCTGAGCTGATGTAGGAGTCCCCTCTGTGTGCTGTGATTACCATTAATGAATAAAGAAACTGCTTTGAGCCTATGGCAGGAAAGAACAGAAATAGGCAGGGAAAGTTAGGTTGTATTCTGGGAAAGAGAAGGGCAAAGTCAGGGAGAGGGCATAGAGCTTGCACAGGAGATATGCTTGCTGAAACTTTGCTGGTAAGCCACAACCTTGTGGTGATGTGCAGATGAATGGAGATGGTTTAAATTAAGATGTAAGGGTTAGCCAGTAAGAAGCTAGAGCTAATGGGCCAAGCAGTGATTTAAATAATATGGTTTCTGTGTGATTATTTTGGTTCTGGGTGGCCAGGATGAAAAAGTGGCCCCCCTCCAACATTGAGCTAATAGGCCAACCAGTTTATGATTAATGTAGATCTCTGTATGTTTCTTTGAGACTGAATGGCTGCAAGACCTGGTGGGACAGAAACCTCTGTCAACATCTGAAGACCAACAGCCTACGTAGGCAATAACAAGAATACTTTATTCATTCCCATGTTGGGGTGGCACTTGGTGACCCCCAAAGAATGCCACAAGCTCCTTTTAAGTGGAGTTAGATGAATTCCAGAGAGGAGGGATTAATCTGAAGCTGATTGGTGAAGAAAAGATTGGTATGGGGGCTGATTGGTGGAAGGTCCTAGTGACTAGGTACCTTTTAGCAACAGGGTAGGGAAAGTTTTCTTTAGTTATCAGGAGACCGGGGTGGGGGCACCTGCTGAGCCAGCAAAGGGGCTTTGGGAGTGTACACTGAGTTAGCAAAAGGCTGTGGTTTTTCTGAGGACTGTCTGTTTAGCTCTGTCCCACTTTAGTGAACCAAAACTAAGATTAGATTTCTGTCAGGCTACTAGGAGAGCCTAGTCTGCTCCCACCCCAGCTCTCTCAATTACCAGACCCCATCCTTACTTTATCTCTATTGGCTGTGACTAGTTTCTGGGGAGGGAAAAATCAATTTTTTTTTTGAGGATCTGGCAGGGTTCTCATGCTGGAGTAGATTGCTGTACACTCGTACACATATGAGTATCACTAACTGAACTTAGCAGGCTGTCAAAGGTTGACAATTTTATGGTTGTGCTGGGAACATATGGGGAAATTGGAGAAAAGAGTAGATGTTGATATAAACATATCTCATTTGATTTTTGTATCAAATTCTTAAAAATAAAGAAAAATTGAAACCAAATAATTTTTAAAAGGGAGAAAAATAAATGCTTAAATGAAAATGAGATTATAATAATTGTATGATGTTGACAGGTATATGAAATGTTTATAGGCTCTTTACCAAATGATGAGTTTTAGACAACCTCAAAGTTTTCTTTAGAGCTACCATATGACCAAATCATTCCAGTTTCAGATTCAACTATACATTGAACCCAAATATCTCACCGTGTAACTTACAGAAGCAAATTGTAAACAAATTTAACTGCTCAACAAATGATAAGTGGACGAAAAAGTGGAATTTCCTTAAAGTGGAATGTTGTTCATCAGTCAGTATAAGAAGGAGTAAATGACAGACATTGTAAATCACCCTTAAGAACAGTTTTCCGTGTGAAAGCAACCAGTTACTAAAGACCATCAAAGACATGCCTTTATTGATCTGAAATACACAGAATGAGCAAATGCAGGAATGTGTGTACTGGTGTGAGGAGTTATTGGGAGATTAGTAGCTAGATGGTCTAAATACACTTTAAGGTGACAAAGCCTAAAATTAAGTTAGGTATGTTGGTGCTTAGACACATCTGTGAAAAGCCAAAAATAATCTCACAACTTGTTCATTTTAAATGGGCGAATTATATAATATGTGAATTAGATCAAAATAGAATGCTGTTTCAGGGAAATGATGTGTGAAACTCTCAGAACATTTTAAAGTTTATTAAAGAATAGCTTTAGATCAGGTACTAAAATATGTCTAAGAAATAGTAATATGAACATGCTTAGCATGAATAGTATTTAATTATAACAGAAAATGTATTTACTGGCACAAAATAAACAGATGAATAGAATATGGTTGCATCTTGAAATAGATCCAGGTGCATATAAATACGGATATCTTTATTTCTTTTGAAAACAGTATCTTGCTAAGCCTAAGCTCTCTTTGAAATCACAATGTAAGCATGGTTGGCCTGGAACTCATGATCCTTATACTTCCATCTCTGCAGAGCTAGATTTATAGAAGAGTGCACCATTACATAAACTGCTTCCCTAATGAAGTTAATTTTGTTGATGCAGCAGTCATTCTACATATCAATAAGAAACAGTACAGAGTTACATTTTGGTAGGATGTATAGAAACTCTGTCAAAAGCTATTCTTACCCAGAAGTAACTCACAGAAAGTGCAGTAGTCCTTTGTACATGAAAGCTGAACTTAAAATATCCAGGAAAATATTATAGGAAGTAGTTCCTGTAATCAGACTGGTGAGCACCCTAATGCTCATCATAGAACCTTTATCCAGTAACTGATGGAAAAAAAAAGAAAGTGTTGGAAAGCTGTTAGGGTATGAAAGATATGGTGAGTATTATTATTATATAAAATAAAACTTACATATTCATATTAAGATATTTGGTTTATGCATTTATTCATTATAAATATATATATGCAAAGATACTTAATTAAAAGGAAAAGAGAACACAAATTTGAGAAGGAGCTGGTAAGAGGCATAAATTGATTGAAGTAAGAAAAGAGAGGGGGCAAACTATATAATATTTCAATTACAACATAAATTACAAAATGAAATAATTGCTTAAATTAAGAAAAATAAAACAATCTGCAGTGGATAGATATATAAAAATTTTTAGTCTACAAGTAGAAAAGAAAGGGTCAGTAAGATATAAACTTGGTAAACGTACTTTCTATCAAGCCTCAATACACTGTGTGGGACCCATGTGGTAGGAGGAGAAGGTACTCTTAAAGGTTATCTTTTGACCTCCATAACCATGTTGTAGCATGTGCCTAAACACACACACACACACACACACACACACACACACACAAGTCGATATATGTAATAAGAAATAATTTTCCAAAAATTTCAGAATCCTGTTAGTCTAGTTTGAATAAAATATATGTATTGTAAGTAATATATAATTAATTCTTATTAAATACATAAAATATAATTCATAGTACTAGAGGGAATACGTCAACATGATGCTTTCAATTATAATATAGAAAGTAACATGTTAGGAATTTTTCCTATGTGAGCTCTCTGCCAGTGCAAAAATCCCAATCAAGCCAAAGGAGAGCAGTTTGACTGTGGGACTGGGGATGTGGTCAAGATTTGGCGGGTTGTCTTGACCCTCTTCTGGGGAAGGGATCAAGGTTTGGTATAGGAGGGACAAAAAGCAAGCTGCTCCTCCCACTACAAAGGTTTTGGCGGGCTACCTTGACACGCCTCGGGGAGGGGCTAAGGCTTGGCAGGAACAGGGGCGGGGCCTCCATCTCCAAGAACAGGACTTACATAACAGAATTTCTTGTGATGTTATTGGAGCAAAAAATGCACTAACCATATCTAAAGTGATGAAAAGACATTGTTAACAGCCTGCTAGGAATTATGGCAAGTAAGCAGTCAGAGAAATACAAAAAGTACTGTGAAATATGCTTATGAATGTTTCATTTCACAGTGTAAAATACTCCTGTGACCTAGCATTCACTCAAATGTAAACATGCGATTTCTTTTCGTAATTGCACCAAAATGCTTGTTCAGGAAGATAAGGTCTATAGAAGAATAGACTGAACATTGTAAGTTATATTAGTGTTGTGGTGTCAGGATACTTTGCTCCTATTTACATAACATAAATTTACAAATCTTTCTGTATAACATTTTAAATTGCTTTTGTCTGTGTACTGAGAGAGAGAGAGGTAAAGAGAGGAGGGGAATTTTAGAGTGTATGGAAGTGCCCACGGAGGTCAAAAGAAGGACATTCAGTTCCCTGAAGCAGAGTTACAAGCAGAGTCATGAATCTCTCAACACAGGCTCTGAGAACTGAAGTCAGGCCCTTTGCAAGGGAAGTACACACCCTTACCCTCTGAGCTATCTTTTCAGCCCATAGTTTTGCATATAATGATTGACACAGAGACAAAGATGCACCCATCCTGCTCACCATGTGATAGCAGAAACCACAATAAAGAGGTGTTAGGAGAAGAAAAGCATCATGTTTCATGGTCCTTTATAAAGCTTTCCAGCTGCTCAGGAGCCATGTGCTGGGATGTACTGAGAATCTTCTTCTTGAGGTTTTTTGTTTTTTTTATTGTTTCTATCACCTGTGGATTTGACATAACAAAATTATGACGATTGACTGTCCAGTTGCACAATGGTTTATTATGTATATTGGGAAAAAAAACTTTACTAATGTTTGCAGCTTGTGAGTCTGTGAGAAACAGGAAATTGCTTCTGAGACCATACAAAAATGTGAACTTCATTTTTAGAGACAAAAGTAGATAGAGCACTCTGGATAAAAATGACTGAAATGCAATATTTAGAATGGCAGCTCATCCTAGATGTTAAAAATGCATTTAACTTATCCAGGTGCACTGTATTTTCTGTTTGGAAGGCTTATTAGCAAGGGAAGCACTTGCTTCTTGGTGTTTTCATTATTTTCTTGAGTACTAAGTAGAAATGTTTATCAAGATACCTTAAATATTATAAAGAATAGTAGAGGTGGCTCAGTTATTAACAACTTAAACTGCTCTTGCAGAAGACCCAAATTCAATTCCTAACATCCATGTTAGAAAACTTGCAACTAACTGTATTTTCAGCTCCATGGACCACCTTCAGTGTAGATACATATGCATGCATAATTCCAACATAAAAAGAAATCCTTGAAAAGAAACAAGCAAATAAATAAGCCAAGTTTAGTCTCATCTCTGTAAGATGAATATAGCGATGCATATTTAGCAGCAGATGCAATTTAGAAAGGGGGTTGTATAAATATTTTCACTGGAAAAAGGCTTCTTACAGGCTGGGGTATCTATTCAGAGTCCAGCCCCAATGACTCATCTTTAGATGGAGGTATTTTCTGCTTGGATTCTAAAACAGAACATATAAAGTCGCCCTTTGGCAATAAACCATGGGCTACGCAAAAGAACAGATGGAACCTGGTTTTCTGTTAGATGATAGTCAGTACATATCTCAAGTATCTAGTCTTTTCAGCACCTCAAAGCGAAAATAGACAATTTATAATGTAGAATTTTATAACTTGCAACCAAGTCTGGAATTGGGCTCATAATAAACAAGCCAATTGTGACCCTTTTATTTGTTGTAAATGGCAGAAGAAAGGCTTTCTGAGGCTAATTTTGCAAATATACAAGTGGGAACCCAGACGACAAATGGCTTGTAAACATATCTAAGTTCTGTAGGAGGACTGGATCTTTCTGCTATTTTTTCTACTTTTCGTCTGTTATTTAAACATTGAAATGCTTGCAAATCTTTATATTGAGATATTCATATGATTATATTTAACTTACAGGTCCACTAAAATGACTACATTAAGAGTTTAGAGGTGGAAACAGAGTGTTGCCATTTTGCAGTAACTGGATTTGAGATTAAAAACCACAGGAAAACTCCCTCAGTACTTAGACCAACAAAAACAGACACCAAACCTATCAGTTGCAACCAAATGAAAGTGCACAAAGTGGGGAGTTCTGAGCACAGGGGGCACTGGGACAATGTAGAGAATGGGTGAAGTCTAATGCAATATGTATGATGTGTATTTCTCCATCTCCATGAGAAAATTTTAATATTGACACATGGATAATACATTCAAGGGAAAAGAATTTACAGATCATGTTGTTCTGCTGGAGCCATCAATTACAAAATAACAAATAGCAAAAGTTAGTAAGATATTTGACTAATTTCATTTTATTGTGAGTCATTAGTAACCAATGCAGACGGTGAAATTCTTGAAATGAGCCTGACATAATTTAGATGCTAAATAGAAAACAGTTTTCTCCTGTGAGAGAATACAATCAAGTCAGCATGAGCCTGTGGTCTTAGGTACTGGAAGGATGAAGAGAGGAAGGACCAGACCCTAAGAATTTGAGAACAACATGGAAGCAAGAGGAAGACTGTTGCTCTTAAAAGAGGAAGTAGGGAAACAAAATAGTGACGAAAAGGAAAAGGAGAGGGAAGATTAAATGGAAGTGGAGGAAGTAGGAAGAAGGACCTGTTGAAAATAAAAATATTTACTTTTAATTTTAATTTATTATTTAAAAGCTATCTTTTTTCATTATACATATCAAATCCATTTCCCACTCCCTCCCTCTTCCTGCTCCCTCCTCCTCACCCACTCCCACCCCAATCCCACCTTCTATCCACTCCTCAGAGAGGTTATGGCTTTCCTTGGGGAATCAACAAAGTCTAGCACATAGCTTTGAGGAAGGACCAAGGCCGTTGACACTATATCTAACCTGAGCAAGGTATCCCTCCAGGAAGAATGGGTTCCAAAAAGCCAGAACAAGCAGTAGGGATAAATCCTGTTCTCACTGCCAGTGGCTCCACAGTCTATCCCAGCCATACAACTGTCACCCACATTGAGAGGGCCTAATTTGGTTCCATGATGGTTCCATTGCAGTCAAGCCAGAGTTAGAAGGCTTCCTTTAGCTCAGGTAAGCTGTTTCAGTGGGTATCCCCATCATAGTCTTGACCTCTTTGCTAATATTCTCACTCCTCTCACTCTTTAACTGGACTTTGGGAGCTCAACCCAATGCTCGACTATTGCTCGGTGCATGTGTTTTCCTAAGTTGCTAGATGTCGGTCCTATGAGGACATTTAAGATAGTCATCAATCTGACTACAGGGCAAGGCCAGTTCAGCCACCCTCTCCACTATCACATAGTGTCTTATCTGGGGTCATTCTTGTGGATTCCTGGGAAATTCTCTAGTTCTTGGCTTCTTGCAAGATCCATAATGGCTGCCTCAATTAAGATATCTCTTTCCTTGCTCTCCATCTCTGTCCTTCCCATATCTTGACCATCCTGTTCCCTCTAGTTCTTCCCCCTCCCCTTCCCCTTCTCTGTTTCACCCCTCACTTCTCCCTCCATCCCCATGCTCCCAGTTTTCTCAGGAGATCCTGTCTACTTCCCCTTTGCAAAGGGATCTATTTATGTTTTTCTTATGGTTCTCCTTGTAACTTAGCTTCTCTGGAGTCATGGACTGTAGGCTTCTTATCCTTTGCTTTATAGCTAATATTCACCTCTGAGTGAGTGTAAACCATGCTCTTCTTTTTGGGATGGGTTAGATCACTCAGGTGTGGTTTGTTCTAGTTCCATCCACTTGCATGCAAATTTCAAGATGTCATTGTATTTTACCGCTGAGTAGTATTCTGTTGTATAAATGTCCCACATTTTCTTTATCCTTTCCTCAGTTGAAGAACATCTGGGTTGTTTCCATGTTCTGGCTATTATGAATAATGCTCAACTGTACTACAAGGACATTTGTTCAGCTATATTCACAAAAAGTATTTACTTTTGAGATGCATTGAGGCATGGTATGGTGAGAACAGGATAAAAGCAGTGACGTCAACTCTGGAGTGAAGGATAGAATAATGGAAGCAGGTGAACTTGATCTTTCAATTAAAAATCCCAGAAACTAATATGTTCATACAGAAGCTTCACTACCCACTGATTAAGGAGAAATTTCATTAAATTTTTCAGTCAATCCTGAGTCATGTAATCGGCTCCATTGATATATGAGTCCAACACAGTTCCTCTGTTAGATAGCTAACTCAATATAAGGCTATGAATGAAAGAATGAGCAGAGATAACCATGCTGTGAACCTGTAGTTATACTGAACCAAGCAGGAGAAAAGGGAACAAAAGGAGATTAAACAAAATAAATGAAAACAAAGTAGAGAGAAGCAGATAGCATTGGAGCTTTTCTATCCTTTCACGAAATAGCCAAATAATGAAGACATAGACTATGAAGTAGATGCATGATATGGAAAACAGAAAAGAGAAGGAATGCATATACTGGAGATCTTAAAATCTTGCAAGCAACCAGCAAAACTTTATGACTCATACCATGAGAAAGAGCTCACAAAAGGGAGAAGGAGCGGATGGGAGGGAGAGGAGAGGTTGGGCAGAGGGACTGGGAGGAGAGGAGGGAGTGAGAGAAAACTGCGATGTGACTGGGAAAAATTATTAATTGAAAAAATCTCCATTAAAAAAATAAACCTATAATGTATCAATTAAAAAAAAGAACCCTCTGATGGAGTAGTCATTATCTGCAGCTTTTATTTTTCCTTTATTCAAATTGTTGTTAAAAAACAAAATATTAAACCTGCCACCTGAATTACTTTTTACCCTGTAGTCTATGTCAAGCATATTCTTAGTGTCATTTAACAGATTCTTCTAAATTTTTCACCTTGCTAAGCTAAAACTCTAAACCAGTTGGACTTTTTGCCTTGAAGTCCCTAACTACCACACTTTCTCTTTCTATTTCTGTAATTTTAACTACTTTAGCTATTTCGTGCCCAATTAATCATACAGTATATGCACACAAGAATGACTTTAAATTTCTGATCCCATTGCCTTTACCTGTCAGGTGTTGAGATAACAGCCGTGTGCTACCCAAACCAACATACTCAATGCTGTGGACTGAACACAGAGCTCTATGAATGCAAAGCAGCACTCTACCTACATCCCTATTACATGAAAAGCAAGCAAACAACAGTAAAAACTGTCTTGTTTTGAGTCAATAAAAGGCAGAGTCACACAATGGTTCACACTGGTTTCAAACTCCCTGGCTCAGTGGAATGTCTAGCCTTCTAAATCTCTGGTAACCAAGGATCTGGCACATGCCCTAGCAAAGTCAAACTTGCTTTGTGGTGTGTGTGTGTGTGCGTGTGTGTGTGTGTGTGTGTGTGTGTGTGTGTAAATCACTGTGGGTTGCAGATTAAATCCATGACCACATAAATGCTAATAGTGTTTGACTTATGAGTCCTGTGGTTTACCAGTATCTGATTCAATTGGGGTCCACATGGATCCTACCATGGGTAAGATTAAACGTGACTACCCTTGAGAACTATATAAATAATACAATATATAACTAAAATGTGACCACCATTGAGAAATATACAAATATACAATATAAAACTAAACAAAAGCAATAATACAGAGCAAGGAAATAATTGAAACATACATTCCAAATGTTGCTTTATTCAACAGCGAAAAAGTATGTGGGTGGAGTATATAAGCCAAAATGAAGGATTAGGCATTGGTGTTTAAGGGAGATTAAAACAAATGTATCCTCTGTCTGCTTTGTGCCAGGAAGAAGCCTTTTAAAACACTTTATTGACTTTAAAGGAAGCTTAATGTATTTTAACTGAGCTAAGCGACTTGAAGGAGAATGTGACTAATGATGGATTTTTTAATAATGTTTTCATAAAACATTAAAATAGGTCTTAGTTCTCCTCATCTTTCATGATGACAATACTCCTTGCTGGAGCAATCTTAAAATAAAATAAGCTTGATGCATTTTAATCCCGTGTGAAGCTTTCAAATATGCATTGCAATGCATTTTAATAAAACATATAAATGATGACATCTCTGTAAACAGTCTTCTATGCCTAGAGATTCTGCTGAGCTCACTGGCCTTTACAAGCTGATGTTGGCAGCTATATTATCAGTTAAGAAATAGTTCTCCTTTTATCATGCTAAACTCTTTATTGGCAAGACTAGACTATTTTTGCACACTGAGAATTTGTAAATAGAATTTATTTGGAAAGTACATTGAGTGTTGTTAGAACTCCTTTGATAATCACTAATAAATATACCATGTTTAGCCATCATCAGATCTCAAGTACAAAGGACTAAGCAATATTCAGCAACGACAATGGGTTGGTAGTTACAACATAAGTGTTCTTATATAAAGTAAATGTATTAAACTGATGCATTAAAGTGTTTTAGTGATAGAGGTGGATGATAACCAAAAGCAAACTTTCAGTAGGTGACCTTTGGAAAAATAATGCAAACTGTCAAATCAGGGACAAAGTTTGAAATGCAAAGTTCTTTTCGGGGGGGGTGGTATGCAGAAGACTTTCCATAGTGTATCAAGTGTAGAGTATTTACAAGATATACCTTTGATCTTTACAGAGGTGTTGTAAGCCTGTTTAAGTGAGTTGTGAATCTGCTACTGTTTAATTAAGAGATAGAAAAGTGAAGAATCTACTTACTTAAATACGGTGATGATTGAGGTGATTGTGCATGAAGATGTCATAGACCCGTAGGGCTTCAGTTAGAGGAGAGGGCTTCTGTGTGACTAGAAATGATACAAGCTACCTTTTTGGCAAATCATCCTTTACCCTCAAAAGCCAATATCAAAATAGAAAGGTTCATTTTAGGCATAAGATTAACAGTGCACATATTTGTATGATAATCTTGGGTTAGGAAAAACTTCCAGCAAAGATAACCTAAGAACTTCAATAATTGTCAAAATGGTATATATGTTACTTCAGTGTTGTGATAAAAAGAAAACTACTATGAACAAACAAATTATAAAAGAAAGAATTTAATTGGAATTAAAGTTCCAGAGGGTTAATGTTCATGATGACTAAGTGAAGACATGGTGGCTGAATCTGCTGAGATTTCACATCTCATACTGCAAACAGGATGCAAGAAGCACAGTCGGGATGGCACAAATCTTTTGAAACCTCAAATCCTGCTCCTATTGACAAACTTCCTCCAGCAAGACCACAGTTCTTAATCTCCCCAATACAGCCATCAATTAATGGCAGAATATTCACATTTCAGAGACAAATGGGGGGCATCTCATTCTACGAACCACAAATTATATCCCTGCGTGAGATGATTTTGCTCTAGACTTCTTTCTCAAAGTAAAGAAGTGATGCTCATTAATGCTAGACTGAAGATACAAGTAATAGCATAAGAGAAAACCTGTTCATGTATATCTAAGGGCATTGTGATCCAAGGCATTATCACATGTTCAGTTGGGAGGGCCTCTTTAAGATTGTTTATTCAGTGCAGTTTTGGGCGAGCTGTGACCTTATGCTGGGATATCTGTTCCTTTATCAGATGTTATTTATCTGATATATTAAAGAGGCTTTGTGTTAAACAGACTTTAGAGTCTAGTGTATGATTCTTACTTTAAAAACTATTACTCTAGTACTTCTCAACATGGAAAAACAACCCCTTCTGTTTCCTGATCCTTACTCAATACTCTAAACCTCTCTGAGAAATCAAAGAGAGAAATATGTTCACAGAGTTATTTTGAAAATGCAATTTTGTAAGATCAAAGTAAACCATTTACTGAAATACTTATTTAAGTAAAATCTATGTTGGAAAGAAATTGTCCAGGCTTAAAAATGTGAATTGAGTATGTATTTTAATTGCTTGTAGGGTAATGAACAATATAGCTACAAAGATGAAATAGAAATCACAGACCAAGATGAGCACAATGTCACATACTGATAATCCTAGCACTTTGGAGTGCTGGGGTTGAGTGGAAACATCAGGAGTTTGAGGAATTCCTCTGCTCTACTGCAAGTTTGAAGACAGTCTTGGCTATATGACAACCTATAACAAACAAACTAACATCAAATAGTAACCATCTGACTGTCTGACTGCCTAAACAAGCAAGCAAACAAACAAATAAATAACATTGAACAACAGTGTTTTAATAATTGGAACACTATAGAGACAAGTTTAATAATTGTGCCCTCTATTCACGAAGGTGCTGGTTTTCTAAAAGTAAAAATAATAGTCCTAACTCACAAAAGCTCAGATATGAACCTAAGTCTTCAAGTGTCAATCACACTCACGCAAATTTTGTTAGAGTGCCTTTTAATTACAAAGAAAGAGAAGAAAGGAAA
>PVIU01025483.1:0-23662 GCA_004026605.1 Ondatra zibethicus
CCCAGCATTCTGTTCTATCTACTCTGCCCACCTAAGGGCTGCCCTATCAAAAGGCCAAGGCAGTCTCTTTATTCAACCAATGAAAACAATACAAATGAAGAAGCACCTCCTACCCTCTCCCAGCAAAGTTTGCCCTCAGGCTTAGGGACATCATTTAGGGGTTGATTATAATTGGTATATGGTTGAGAGATGGGGGAGGAATTTTACAGACACAGGGATCTTTAAAAAAAAAGAGGGATAATTGGATGATGGGATAATAGATTGGTATTTGTGAGTTATTGGTTTTAGACAATTATATTGGTATAGATTTTTGTATATTGGTATAAAGTTAAATTATATTGAATATTGTATGCATGTATGCTTCTACCTCTGTTTAAAACATTGTTTATGTATTGATACATATATATATATATTTACCATACCTCAATGTACATTACTACCTCTGATTAAGATACTTATACATTGTTTAAATTTGAAGGTCATTGTCCTCATTTATTGCACAGTTGTTTATTGTCTTAGTCTTTAAGTTAGATAGGTATTAAAAATTATAGATCAATAGGCTTCTAACAGTGAAAGCAGGACCTCTCCCTGGTGCTTAGCTGACTTTTGGTAACCTGTTCCCCATGCTGGATTACCTGGCCCCGCCTTGACATAAGGGGAGGAGCTCAGTCCTGCCTCAACTTGGTGTGCCATGCTTTGTGCAAACCCATGGGAGGCCTGCTATTTCTTAATGGAGATGGAGTGGATGGGGAGGGGTATAGATGGAAAAGGAAAGGAATGAAAGAAGAGGAAGAAGGAGAAACTGGTTGGTATGCAAAATAAAGGAAAAAAAATATTATTTAAATTAAAAAGAGAGAAATAGGTTTAGTGTAATTCCGGGTCTGTTGTCATCTTAATCAACTGTTTGAACAAAACAATCCAGAATTCTTTTAGGTCATTAGTATCCATCAGCAAATTATAATGTGTTTGAACTACCTTTAGATTATTGAAATATAAACAGTTCTGTATCTTGGAAAAAGGCCAGTCAATATTTTAAAATAATAGCACTATAATTAAAGCTTGGGGTAAGCTTAGAATTTTATTCACCTTAATAAAAAAATTATTTTTCACAGCAGAATAAAAGCAAGATTCTAATTAATTGATGCTCTAATTGTTCTTCCTTCTTGCATTCAGCACAGCAATTTTACCCAACAATATGCTGCACAGATGTCTACATGAGAATACTAGCTAGTTGGTTGCTTCATTTTACAGCACTGTCCTGGGCAACTCTGCTAGGCATCCCTGTGATGTCACATGTAGGCACAGAATAGGATTCACTACTGTGGACCCACATCCTGAAGATTTGAAGAGTTTCTGTGACTTCTGTGGTAAGGATCCCAGTGTCTTGGTTTGCTGCAGACAAACTAGTTCACTCCTGTTGTCTTGATTGAATCATTATGCCTATTCTAAGACTACATTGATTACATGATAATTTGCCTGATTATCCTACTTTAGATTACTCAAGGAGCTATTACTCTATTGGGGAAGGAGACAGGACAGGAAAGAAAAAGATGGAAAGACATAGGATGTTGATGATGTTCAGGGAGCACTGCTGTCTGAGTCATGGTGTAGGTTTCTTATAACAGCCCTTTAATTTCTATAATAATAACCACACCCAGATCTAAGTACGAGGGGTTTCTGCATCCCCACCCCTGACACAGTCAACATTATGCTACTTCCTGGGAACTAGAGCCTTTCTTCCTGGTGCAAACAAAATCCAGTATCTTGCAGTCATAATGATGGTGCAGAGGAATGTTCACGGCCAGAGCTTTCAAAAACAAACAAAAGCGCTTTTTCAATGCTTTGTATTTGCAGGGAAGATGACAACACATTGCAGCAGATCGACTTTACAGAAGACAAGAAAGATTTGGACAAAACATCCAAGGAAGAATTCAAGGGAAGAGGCATGCTTTGTTTAGAATGTTGGAAACACTAAACAAAAGCACATGGGGTGCGTCATGCAGAGCTGTTCTGCCTAAACAAGCAAGGGGCTAACAACTCCACTGGACATTTTTCAAGTGTATCTTCTAAGGATTTTTCTCCTGAAGAGACTGAAAAGAGAACAACAAGGGTCAAACTGCGAAACACACAGCCAGTAAAAGCAACTTTTTTTTTCCTCCCCCATAGGAACTGTGAAAGACAGTAGAAAACTGCATAACACCTGGAACCCCTTCAACTCTCTTCTGAAAAGTTGCTGTTTCTTCAATACCTTTCATCATGTTCTCTTGATATTTGTATGTTGTAGGGATGCATGAACACAGGGAGTTTAGGGCTCATAGGCCAATGGCAAAGTCAGAATCAGAACTCAGCCTTCCTAAGACAACAGATTTAAGAGAGCTGTTTTATTTTATAGCTCATTCAGTTCTGTGTTTATGGTATTTACTGCGGTTAAGCACAAAGTGCATAGTGAATATTCAATACACAATACATGAGATGTTATTTATATAACATTATGTACGTGCATGTGTATACGTGTGTTAGTATCCTTGCCCATGCACGTGGGAGTTAGAAGGTGACATCAAGTGTCTTCCTGTATTGCATTTTTATTATTTGTTTGTTTGAGATAGCATTGTCCACTGAACACGGAGCTCATTCACTCTTTCAGTTAAACTAACTGACCAGTGAAGTACTTAGACTCACATGTATTTATTCCAACCCCCACCCTTTCCCCAGGACTTGGGCTACAGACACACATGCTGAGGTCTGAGGCTTTTACATAAGTACTGGGAATCTAAACTCAGGTCCTCAAACTTCCACAGCAAACACTTTACCCACTAAGTCATCTCCTCACCCTTCTGTAAAATATCCGAGGATTTACTAACTATTGGTTAGGTAGACACATAACTGAATAAATTGCATAATATATATCAATATTATTCATAACATCTATCAAGCAACATATATGAAATAAATCAAAGAAAGGAATTGTCTTTACTGAGGTGATTGATTTCACTGATATAATCTCATTTTAGGCAGTTCTGCTGAACTATCAATGTAGATGCTCTTGCTCATTGGGTACCAAGAAGGGGATTTCTCTATTTATTATGGTATATGCTTTCTTTAAAGTGTTTTTGAGAGAGATTGATCTGTAATTATCTTTCTTAGTAATGTCTTTATGTGGTTTGGCTATCAGGGTAATTGTAGCCTTGTAAAAAAGAGTTTGGCAGTGTTCCTTCTGTTTCTGTTATGTGGAGCAATTTGAGGAGAATTGGTATTAGTTCTTCTTTGGAAGTCTTGTAGAAGTCTGTGCTGAAACCATCTGATCCTGGGCTTTTTTTTTGGTTGGGAGACTTTTGATGACTGTTTCTATTTCTTTAGTGGTTATAGGTCTACTTAATTTGCTTATCTGGTCTTGATTTAATTTTAATAAATAATATTTATCCAGAAAATTGTTCATTTCCTTTAAGTTTTCCAATTCTGTGGAGTACATGTTTCTGTAAAACAAAGGACATGGTCAATGAGAAAAAACAGCAGCCTACAGAATGGGAAAAGATCTTCACCAACCCCACATCAGACAGAGGTCTGATCTCCAAAATATACAAAGAACTCAAGAAATTGGTCACCAAAAGATCACATAATCCAATAAAAAAAATGGAGCACAGACCTAAACAGCGAACTCTCAACAGAGGAGTCTAAAATGGCTGAAAGACACTTAAGGAAATGTTCAACATCCTTAGTCATCAGAGAAATGCAAATCAAAACAATTCTGAGATTCCATCTTACACCTGTAAGAATGGCCAAGATCAAAAACACTGGTGACAGCTTATGCTGGAGAGGATGTGGGGTAAAGGAAACACTCCTGCATTGCTGGTGGGAGTGCAAGCTGGCAAAGCCCCTTTGGAAATCAGTATGGCGATTTCTCTGAAAATTAGGAAACAACCTACCACAAGACCCAGCAATATCACTTTTGGGTATATGCCCAAAGGATGCTTAATCATACCACAAGGACGTGTTCTCAACTCTGTCCATAGCAGCCTTATTTGTAATAGCCAGAACCTGGAAACAACCTAAATAACCCTCGACCGAAGAATGGATAATGAAAATGTGGTACATTTACACAGTGGAGTACTACACAGCAGAAAAAAAAAATGATATCTTGAAATTTACAGGCAAATGAATGAATCTAGAAAACATCATTTTTAGTGAGAAAACCCATACTCAGAAAGACAAATATAATATGTACTCGCTCATAAATGGCTTTTAGACATAAAACAAAAATCAGCCTGCAATTCACAACCCCAGAGAAACTAGACAGCAAAAAGGACCCTAAGGGAGACATACATGGATCTTATCTACATGGGAAGTAGAAAAAGACAAGCTCTCCTGAGTAAATGGGAGCATGGGTATCATGGGACAGGGTAGAAGGGAAGGGAGGGGGAAGGGAGGGGAGCAGAAAAAAATATATAGCTCAATAAAAACAATAAAAAAGGAAGTGTTTTGGGGGGACTGGGAAATGAAACTTTTCTTGACTTAAATGCAAGGGGAAAAATCAAAAAATAAAAAGGTTTTCAGGAATATGGTGTGACAGAGCTTTCCTCCTGGGGATCTTTAAGTAAATGATATTCTACACTCATTTCCAATGCTATATTCATTATTTGCTATCAAGTGTTGCTTCAACCTTAAAACAAGCTTTCTCAGCTTGCCATTTATATCCCAACTATAGTGGCAAATATATTCTCCAATATATATAATTTTATCTGCCATATATGTATTTTCCTTAATTGGGAAAGGCAAGAAAGAACAGAAAATGACAAATCTGCAAGGTCAGCTGTCCAAGAAAATGTTCCCGGCTTATATGTACAGTATACATTTTGCAGCATGCTAAACTTCTTCCAAGATGACTGCCATTTGTCCAGATCGATTTGAGAGGGGGAGTATGATTAAGCCCCAATGTAGATGCTGCTGCTGCTTGGTATTGACATTTTGTTTTCTATGGTCTTTGTAGTTCTAAAGTCTAATTTTATAAGCATGGAATTGTCCTTTTGGCTATCATATCACACATAATGAAAAATATCTTCATTTTAAAGCCAACCAAACCATGAACACTCATCTTTGTTTTGGCAGAGTCTAGAGAAGTATCCTTAAATCAGAGTTACAAATTCATTTTACAATAGCCTCAAACACTGCCAAGCAGATCGTCCTTTGTTTGGACTGACTATTGGTTTGGAATTAAAACTTGGCATTCCATGAAAGAGGAAGCAATTACTTCTTCCGTGTTAAAATTTATTTTCCACTTTCCCATTGAAGAGCTCAGCATATATGATATTGCAGGCTAATGAAGAAACATGAGTTGAAGAGTCTCATTCCACATCAGCACATATAAGCTCTGTTTCATGCAGATAGGATATAAAGTTTCATGTTACTCCAGGTCACCAGGTGAACATCTGAAAAACCTTCAGGGATTCAGTTCAGTGGGCTATTTTTAGATTTTGTTATACCTCTTTTCCAAGGAACAGGTGGAGGAGGCAGGGCTGTTTAAGTATCGCACTCTCTCCTTTCCTCAAGACTTAATAGCCCCCAAAGCCCCAGGTCAGTCAATCAGTTACTGCATGGTATAGTGGTATACTGGAGTTTGCCTACACTACCTCTGGATGGCAATTTGTATTCTCTCTTTTCAGCTTCATATTTTGTAGCATCATGCTACTCGCTTATAATTAACCACAGTGGCTATGCTTTCACCATGAAAATTAGCAAAGCAGGGCTTTGTCTCCAACCACAAAGTTTCCAAATATTTCCTAACATATCCCCATCCAGGGTCTACTGCCACTGTCACATACAGCACCATTATGTTGCCAGGTGAGGCCCGTCGGGACCTTAGAGACTCTTGGCAAACATTGAGGGCATTTTGCCAGGTGAAGAGTTTCCAAGTATGAGGACCAGACTGCCTCTGTTCAGGTCCTCACTTGAGTAATGTTTGTTGTGGCAGTCCTAACGACATATTTCCGAGGGTTTAGATTATCTAGCTTCCTCACACCTAAAGGTTCTCACCTTATTCAAGAGGAATGTGAGGCCCAAGATGTTAGACACTGGTATAGAGAATAAGTGCCGAAGAAGATAAATTGGAGGAAAATGAATCCAATGAAAGGAGCATGAATTAGGCTGCTTTCAAGCTTCCAGTCATCATTTTGGATAGGAAGATCTATTCTACTATCAAAGAAAGAAGATGATTGTAGACAAAGCCAGGGACCAATTTGAACTTTAATAACCAAAACAGAAAGAACTGGTTTAAAACCAGTTTCTAGAACCAGTGAAATGATGGAAGTTGGAACAATACATGCACAGAACAGACAAGCTTTAGACCATGTGTAAATCTAGGCAAACACAAAACACATGGCAAAGTCTCAGAGCATAGACACCGCTCCTTGTCTTACCCACAGTCACACCTTTTCCCTTGAAGGTGGTGGATCACATTTTGATCATACTGAAACAAGAGAAAGGTTTTTAAGGTATTTATTGGTACTCTTCTTCCTTTAGATACCAAAAAAGGTACAATCTGTTTGCTTTCCTAGTATAAGGTCCAGCTCCATTTCTCTGTCTAACACTACCACATATTTGGCAAATATGAAAACTAGAAAACTGTTATATAGTTCAGTACCCTGCCTTTACTTTGAAAGCTGAGGCCTAAAGAGATGAATTCTCCAGGTTTTCAATGTTGATCTGTGGCAGATCTTTGCGAAAGGCTCAGAATTAATATAGTCTTGTGATATATAAGTCAAGTGTTTTGTTAGAACTATCATTTATAAACATTTTAGTAGAGATAGCAGGTCATGTCCTTATGATATTGTGGAATAACCCTGATAATTCAGTTAGCGAGCCTACCTATCTCATCGCAGTCCAAAGTCTAAAACTCTTCCTCCAGGTCAACAATGTATTTACATGCTACTTATAGCATAGCAGTTATAAATAGAAAATGCTTGATACAAGAACATCTGTGATCTAGATGCAATCTATGATTAGATTCAGATACAGTGCTACCATGTGTAGGCAGAAAATCATGGTTAGTAACTTCATGTATTCATAATCAACAGGCCTGGGCCTCCTGGTAGTATTTTCCTTATTGTCAGAAAAGAAAAAAAAACCCACAACACTGACACTTAAAACAGCATGAGTCTTTGGAATAAAGATTATTTCTGGATTTCAAAATTTTATGACTGGCAACTTCCTCTTTGCTCTTTAACCATGTTCCAGGTGTCTTGCAATGTAATTGCATCAAGGCAACAAGTATTCCTGCACCAACCTATCTGCAAAAAAAAAAAAAAAAAAAGTTCTTCTCAAGATATTTTATTCACTAGTTTGGCTTACCATTTCTTTCAATAAACCCAACATGATGCACCCCTCTTATCAATTGTCTGACCACTATTGTCCTTTGTCTTCATTGAATCTTTAAGATGTTCTTGGTTCATCATCACAGGGTCTCCTTATAGACATCATTTTGCAAATGTGTGCCTGTCACTGCCAGTTGAGAAATGAAATCAAAAGCAACGAAAAGTGAAGGCAGTTGAAGAGTTCAGCCTGAGCCCAAGACCTTTAGAACATTTCAACCGAGGCCTCTTGCTTAGGCCACATGAATTATCTCATAGATTTGGCTGTCCTAGCTCTGACATAAATGACATTTACATTAGGAAAGAGAAAATTCTGATTACTTACACTATAGAGTGGGTTGTCAGGGCTTGTGACAACTGCAGATAATGCCCATAGCAAAAGGAAACAAGTATATACTATTTTATCTGTTTTTCTTTGCTGAGCGGGCCAAACTTCAGCATTCACTCTTCATTCATTCTATAATTAATGAACACTAGAATCCAATTATAGGGCTTAAATTGAGATACTACCACTTAGTGATTGTGTGACCATGGACACATGAACTAACTTTTGCATTGCTCAGTTTCCTGATCTATGAAATAGAACTGGTGTTTTTTTTTTTTTAGATCAGGTAAGCACATAAAAGCTGGTATATTATAAACCTCCAATAAATATTTATATGTAATCATTACTACAACCCAAAGTAAATTCTCCCAAACCCTGCCCTCTTAGAATAGCTTCAAAGAATAAGGCATTTAGCTTGTTAGAATGTTACTCTTAAGATGTGAATAGAAATGGAATCCAAGTGTAGTGGTGTCCAAATGAGAGAATGAGCCTCCTTACCCAGTTCATTTAACGAAAGTGTGCCAATTAGAAGCAGATAGTACTACTGCTATTTGTAGACAATTGCATACCTTAACAACTTCAACTATGTGAAGAATTTCCTTAAAACAATTTAGCTTGGCTGACCATGTCCCTCTAATCCTTACTATCTCCATCTGTGGGATGAAAGTCTTGAGTTGAACTGATTGATTGCTAATGGCCTTTCAGGTTCTCACCCTGAATAGTTCTTCTATTCTCAGTTCTCAAGTGTTATTTTCAGGGAAGTAAACTGAACAATGTAGTTGGACCTTTTCATCAGGACCACCAGCTCCCCAGTAATGATATGATGACTTATTAATTATAAAAGTTTGGCCATAGCTTAGGCTTGTTACTAACTAGCTATTACAATTTAAATCAACCCATTTCTGTTATCTACATATTTCCATGTGTCTCCTGGCTTTACCTGTCCTCCAGTATGTCTTGCTCCCTCTGTGTCTCCTGGTAACCCCGCCTTTCTTCTTCCCAGTGTCCTCTATGTCTGACTGCCCCGCCTCTACCTATACATGCCTAGCTAATGGCCATTTAGCTTTTTATTAAACCAATAAGAAGGCACCTTGACAAAGACACATCTTCACAGTGTACAAAAGGATTATTCCACAACAAAACAAATCTTGACAGATCTTTTAGAAAAATTTTAGTCGGGGCTAGGAAATAAAATGTTGTTTCAGTGATTATTGGTCACCATATATAACTTTAAGCATAAGTCAATGTAAAACTCCTAGGAGATCTTAAATTGGACCATCTAGTACAGTGTCTCTCAACTACCAGCACTGACAGGTTGGGCCAAATTCCCCTTGCTTTGGGGAAACAGGAGCTCTCTCTTTTTTGCACTGTATGATGACTGGCAGTATACTTTTCCTTAGCACACTAGATACCAGTAACACCTCTCCCATTTGTAACAACCCAAAGTGTCACCAGAGACTGCTGAATGTCTGTTGGGGATGGTATTAGCATATTTAGCAAATTTTCTTAACTTTCAACCTTTTCTCTAAAAGTTCAGGATAGACATCACCTTGGAACTTGCTACATAAACAAGATCTCAGTCCCCAAACTAGATTTACTGAGTCAGAAAAAGCAAACATTTAAACAATGTTCCTTTAGCCACACTGAAAGCTGAGAAGCCCTAATTTAGTCTCAACCCTTTTGGTATATTAGAAATATTAATGTTTTTATTAAGAAGTAGAATTTTCCTTACAAAATAAATGCAGTCTGAGTTATGAATACACCTCCAAAAAGAAATATTAATGTTTTTTTTTAAATTCTCACCATGATTCCACAGGTCTGTGTAAGGAGGTAGAAGTAGTGATATCATTTTAGAATCAGTTTTGTTGTTTTTGTTGTTTTTGAGACAGTATTTCTCTGTGTAGCTTTGGAGCCTGTTTGGAAACTCACTCTGTAAACCAGGCAGGCCTCGAACTCACAGAGATCTTCCTGCCTCTGCCTTCTTACTGTTACCTTTGCCTAGTGATTCTGAGGTGAAATAAGGCTTACAAACACTGATAAAATCCACACTTTCTTCATAACTGAAACTGAGATCCCCCTCCCACAAATGAGGCAAATGACCTGTTCTAGTCACAAAGTCTCAGTTGGAATTAAGCCTAATAGTTAAGCCTCAGAATAGGACCCCACTCCCATAGGCTTACTCAATATTTTTTCTACATTCCTCTGCTTCTGCTGCTGTCATTAAAGCTGTCTGCCAAAAGTCTCCCCCTCCTGAGAGAGTAAGGGGAGCAGAGGTGTTGCAAAATCAAAGAGGCTCAAAAACTATTCTAAGTCACTGACATTGAAGATGGATAGCACCCTGAGAAGAATGCTGATTCTGTCCCCTATCATCCATTATAAGGAATGTTGCAATTAAAGACAGGCTGACCTAAGGGAAATCCATATCTCAAATCAATTCAGCAGGGAATATTGCAGGCAAAGGAGCAATAAACTAATTAATTCAACAGCAATTTGCAAAAGAATGAAGAGTAAGTAGAGACCATTCTAAGCAATAAGGCAATGGACCTGTTTCTAACTTGGGTCGGTTGCAGCACTGAATAACCATGTGGCTAGGGCCCTGCTTCTCCTCATCAACTCTGTTCTCTCCAGACTACTCTTAGACCTGCTTCTGTCTGCCACATGAGTCCCTGCCCCCAGTCCACCTCCATCCCCTTGGGACTCATCTTCTTGGCGTGGACCCAGGGTCCCCAGAGTTCTTCCCTACCACCCCTTTCAACCTTCCCTTCTAGACAATTTCTATCCCATTGTGACTCCTAGCTCCACAGAACAGCGCTCTACCAGAGAGCCACAGCTGACACACTTGGCTGGGACCTGGGTAGGCTACCTTTAGCCTCCTCTCACTCTCCATTCCACTCTCTTCAGATTATCCTTAGACCTGAGGCTGTCTGTGCACCTGAGCCTTCATCACATACCACGCCCATAAGCTGGAACTCAACCTATCAGTTGAGTGTAGCTCTTCTCCACTCCCCCATTCAGCCAATCCTTCTAGTCCTATGTTCCTTTGTGAATCTCTGCTGAACCAAAGAGCCATTCTCTACCAGGAACCCCACAGCCACCACATTTGGCTAGTCCCAGGCGTTACTTTCAGTGTATCACCATTCCTCAGTGACTCTCTATTGACACACAAAACTATGCCACCAGGGACCACACAGCTACCACACTTGGCTAGGATCCTGATTACAGCAACAGCAACCAAAGACTAGAACACTCATCTATTAATAGTGCAGCCAGATAGCTATACCCAAAACACCACAAACAACTGCAGATGCCTAGCCCCCCCACAAAAGAAATCACAACAACAAAAACATGAATAATCAAGACAATATGCATCTCCAGAAGCCAACAACTCTATTGTAATAGGCCCTGAGAAAAGCATTTTACCTGAAGCAAAAAAAACAATAACTCCAAATTACCAATTACATGTATGTTCAAGGATCTTTAAGAGAATATCAATAAATGACTTAAGGAAGAAAGTAAAAACACAAATAGTTGTATGAAATAGTGAAAGTTATTCAAGACACAAAGTAGAGCATAAAAAAGAAACAGAATTGCCAAAGAAAAGCAAAATGGAAGGAAACTTTGAGGTAGAAAACTCAGGAAGTCAAACAAAAACTTAAGAGGTAAGACTCATCGATTAAAAGACACAGAAAAGAGAATTTTTATCTTCTTGAAAAGAAAGTAGAAGTGGATAGCTCAGTTAAAGAAAATACTAAATCTAAAAAGGTTGATGCACGAATCACCTAGGAAATCTGGGACACTATGAAATGTCCAAAGCTATGAATAATAGGTCAAAGATGCAGAAAATATTTTTACCAACACAAAAATAAAAATTCCCAGGTTGAGAGAGAGAGATAGGCCTATCAGGGTACAAGATGTATGTAAAATACCAACAAGACAGGACCAGGAAAGAAACTCCCCAGGAGACTTTATAATCAAAACACTAAATGTGCAGAACAAAAGAAAGATATTAAAAACTGCAAGGAGAAAGCCCAAGGCACATATAAAGACAGCCCTACTAGAGTTACACCTGACTTCTCAATGGAGACTCTAAAAAGCAGAAGGGGCTAGATCAATGTGCTACAATCCCCCAAAACCACAAATGCCAGCCCAGACTACCATACCTGGAAAAATTATCAATCATAATCAAAGGAGAATGAAAAGAACTTCAAAATAAAAACAAAATAAACTATTTCTGTCCACCAATAAAGTTCTACAGAAGGCACAAGAAAGAAAACATGAGTCTGAAGAGATGGTTAACATTATTCTAAAGGACACAAGGAATAGCAACCCCAGAACAATTTATTAAGAGGGGAAATACCCACAACAAAACAACAAAATAACAGAAATTAATAAACCCTGCTCATTAATAACTCAATATTAACAGTCACAATCCCCCCCAATAAAAAGACATAAACTAACAGATTGGATTAAAAATAGAACTCATCGTTCTGTTGCATCCAAGAAATGCACCTTACCATCAAGGACTAATAGTACATTAGTCTAAAAGGATATTTAAGAGGCTGGCCTCAAACTCACAGAAATCCGCCTGCCTCTGCCTCCCGGGTGCTGGGATTAAAGGTGTGTGTCACCACCGCCCAGCAAGAGGTTACAAAGGTATACCAAGCAAAGGAATGCACAAAGCAAGCAGATGTAGCCATTTTAATATCTGACAAAATAGATCACCTGAAACTAATCAAAAGAGATAGGTAAAGACACTGTATGCCCATTAAAAGAAAAATCCACCATGAGACTATTACAATCCTAAACATTTATGTACCAAACAAAAGTGTACCCACTTTTATTAAAGGGACACTACTACAGCTAAATCACATATTGACCCTCATACAGATATGGTGGGTAGTTTCAATACCAAATTTGCAACAATAAACAGGTCATGCAGACAAACTAAACAGAGAAACACTGGAGTAAAGTAACAGCATCTATCAAATGACAGAACAGACATCTACAGAGCATTCCACCCAAACATTAAAGAATATACTTTCTTCTCAGCAGCTCATGGAAAGTTCTACAAAATTGACCGCATTTTAGAACACAAAGAAAGTTTTGATGGATATAGGAAAATTGAAAGAACACCTTACATCCTGTCTGACTGCTATGACTTAAAGCTGGATAACAACAACAGAAGCAGCAGAAGACATACAAACTTGTGGAACCACAAGAACTCACACTTGAATGAAAATTTGGTCCATAAAAGAATCAAGAAGGAAATTAAGAACGTTTTAGAATTGAATGCAAATGAAAACACAATATACCAAAACATATGAGACAAAACTAAGGCAGTTCTAAAAGGAAGTTCAGACCACTAATATCCTACATTAAAAAACTGGAATGATTTCATATTAATAACTTAATGAACACTTGAACATTTTTTGTTTCTACTTTTTTATTTTTACTGTCTTTTTTTGGTTTATCAAGACAGGGTTTCTCTGTGGCTTTGGAGCCTGTCCTAGAACTAGCTCTTGTAGACCAGGCTGGCCTCGAACTCACAGAGATCCACCTGCCTCTGCCTCCCGAGTGCTGGAATTAAAGGCGTGCACAATCACTGCCCGGCTACTTTCTTTTTCATTGATTTTTATTGAGCTCTACATTTTTCTCTGCTCCCCTTCCTGCCTCTCCCCTCCCCTTCAGCCCTCTCCAGTGGTCCCTGTGCTCCCAATTTACTCAGGAGATCTTGTCTTTTTCTATTTGCCATTTAGATTAGATTCATGTAAGTCTCTCTTAGGGTCCTCTTTGTTGTCTAGGTTCTCTGGGATTGTGATTTGTGGGCTGGTTTTCTTTGCTTTATGTTTAAAAACCACTTATGAGTGAGTACAGGTGATAATTGTCTTTCTGAGTCTGGGTTACCTCACTCAATATGATGTTTTCTAGCTCCATCCATTTGCCTGCAAATTTCAAGAATTCATTATTTTTTCTACTGTCTAGTACTCCATTCTTTGGTCGAGGGGCATTTAGGTTGTTTCCAGGTTCTGGCTATTACAAATAAGGCTGCTCTGGACATAGCTGAGAACATGTCCTTGTGGCACGATTGAGCATCCTTTGGGTATATACCCAAAAGTGATATTGCTGGGTCTTGAGGAAGGTTGTTTCCCTATTTTCTGAGAAATCGCCATACTGATATCCAAAGGACTGTACCAGTTTGCACTCCCACCAGCAATGGAGAAGTGTTTCCTTTACCCCACAACCTCTCCAGTATAAGTTGTCATCAGTGTTTTTGATCTTGGCCATTCTTACAGGTGTAAGATGGAATCTCAGAAATGTTTGGATATTCATTTCTCTGATGACTAAGGATGTTGAGCATTTCCTCAAGTGTCTTTCAGCCATTTTAGACTCCTCTGTTGAGAGTTCTCTGTTTAGGTCTGTACTCCATTTTTTATTGGATTATTTGTTATTTTGATGACCAATTTCTTGAGTTCTTTACATATTTTGGAGATCAGACCCCTGTCTGATGTGGGGTTGGTGAAGATCTTTTCCCGTTCTGTAGGCTGTCATTTTGTCTTGTTGACTGTGTCCTTTGCTTTACAGAAGCTTTTCAGTTTCAGGAGGTCCCATTTATTAATTGTCACCAACCCCACATCAGAAAGAGGTCTGAATATACAAAGAACTCAAGAAATTGGTCATCAAAAGAACATAAAACACAAAAAACTGGAGTTGTTTCATATTAATTACTTAATGAACACTTGAACGTTTTTAAAGAAAGAAGAAATAATATTCAAAATGTGTAGATGGGAAGAATAATCAAACGACTGAAATCAATGAAATAGAAACAAACAATACAAAGAATCAATAAAACAAAATGTCGAATCTTTAAAAAAATTAACAAGATTGATAAACCTTTAGACCAATAAGCCAAAAGAAAGAGAGGACCCAAATCAACAAAATTCAAAATGATATGAAAAGGTAGAGATTATACCAGACACAGAAGAATTCCAGAGAGGCATAACAACACACCTTAAAATTATGTACTCCATCAAACTGGAAATTCTAAATGAAACGGATTAATTCCTTGATATATATGACCTACCAACGTCAACCCAAAAAGAAAGTAAAAACTTCAATAAACCCATAAAACCCAGTGAACTTGAAGCAATAATTTAAAATCTCCCAGACCAAAAAAAAAAAAAAAAGCCCAGAATAAGGTCAATTCAGTGAGGAATTCTACCAGACCTTCATAGAAGAACTAATACCAATACTTCTCAAATTATTCCACAAAATAGAAACTGAAAAAAAATTTCCAAATTCTTTTTATGAAGTCACTATTACCCTAATACCAACAAAACAAAGATTGAATGATAAAGAAAATTAAAGGCCAATATCCCTTATGAATATAGATGAAAATCTTTAAAATACTTACAAACTGAAGTCAAGAACATAATCCACTGCTATCACCTTGACTTCATACCAGAAATGCAGGTATGGTTCAACATTTCTAAATGAATAAAAGGAATCTACCACATAAAGACTAAAAGACAGAGTCACATGATCATCTCCTTAGATGTAGGAAAAGCCTTTGGCAAAATCCAACATCCCTTGTGGAACAAGAAAAATACTCTTCCACTACTGGTGGGAGTACAAAATTGTGCAGCCACTTTGGTAATCAATATGGCAGTTTCTCAGGAAACTGGGAATCAATCTACTTCAAGACCCACTCCTGGGCATATACCCAAAGAATGTGCTATCATACTACAAAGATACTTGTTCAACTATGTCCATAGCAGCATTATTAATAATAACCAGAAACTGTAAACAACCTAGATGCCCCTCAATTGAAGAATGGACAAAGAAAATGTGGTACATTTAGACAATGGAGTATTACTCATCTGTTAAAAATGACATCAGGAAATCTTCAGGTAAATGGATGGAACTAGAGAAACTCATCCTGAGTGAGGTAATCCAGAGAGACAAAGATGCTATTTACTCACTTATAAGTGGATATTAGCCTTGAGAACCATGCTACAATCCACAGACCCAGAGAAACTAAGTAACAAGGAGTGCTCAAGGGGGGAATGCAAGAATGAAGCAGAAATAGAATGGGCATTGCCGATGGATGGGGAAAGAGATCTACAGCAGGGGATAGGGATAGGAACAAGAGGGATCAGGTGGGGGAGGATGGAGGGATAGAGTACTGGGAGAGACAAATGGAATCTGGGGGCATCTCTGAGATGAGCTAGAAACCTAGAAAAATGGAAACTCCCAGGAATCTATGAGGGTGACCCTAGCTAAGACTCCTAGCAATAGGGGATATGGAGACTTAACCAGCTCTCTCCTGTAACAGGCAAGACTTCCAGTGAAGTGTCTGGGACACCAACCTAGATACGAACTCTGACCTACAATTTATCCTGCCTACAAGATATGCTGGGAGCAAAGATGGCACAGAAATTGTGGAATTGACCAACTGATGACTGGCACAGCTGGAAACCCATACCTTGAGAGGGAGCGCCCCACTGAGGGACAAGATCCAGAAGCAGGATACCCTGAGAACTAGGATAGAACCAAACACGAATGGAAAAAAGAAGTCAACAAAATGACTCCTACTGATATTCTGCTATACTCATAGATTGGTGCCTGGCCCAATTGCCATCAGAGAGGCTTCATGCAGCAATTGACAGAAACAGGTACAGAGACCCACAGACAAATATTAGATAGCTCAGGGAATCCAGTGGAAGATAGGGAGGAAGGATTGTAGGTGTCAAAGGCACTACAAGAAAACCCACAGAGCCAACTAACCTGAATTCAAAGAGGCTCAAAGAGACTGAACCAACAACCAGGGAGCCGGCATGGGACTAACCTAGGCTATCTGCATATATGTTACAGTTGTGTAACTTGGTCTTCTTGTGAGACTCCTAACACTGAAGGCAGGGGATGTCTCTGACTCTGTTGCCTGGTTTCAGGACCTATTCCCCCAACAGATTGCCTCATTCAGCCTTAATAGAAGAGGAGGTGCCCAATTTCACTGTAACTTGATAGACCATGTCTGGCTGATATCGATGGGATGCCTACCTGTATCTGAAGAGAAACAGTGGAGGAGAAGTGTATAGAGATGGAGTGGATGGGGGTGAGGAGGGAGAACTAGGAAGAGTGAAGGGCTAGGAAGCTTTGGTTAGGATGTAAACAAGAAAAATAAATTTTTAAAAAGATACAACATCCCTTCATGATAAAAGTCCTGGAATGATTAAGTGTTCAAGGGATATACATAACCATAATAAAAGCAATTTGCAGCAAGTCCATGACCAACATCAACCTAGATGGAGAGAAACTTGAAGTGTTTCCACCAAAATCAGGAACAAGACAAGGTTGTTCACTCTCTTCATATCTAGTCAAGGTACTACTTAAAGTTCTAGCTAGAACAATAAGACTGAAGGAGACCGAGACGACACAAACAGGAAACTTCTACAGCTAATAAATACTTTCAGGAAAGCAACAGGACACACAACACACACAAAAGAAAAGAAAAGAAAAAGAAAAAAGTCAGTAGCCTTTCTATATAGAAACGACAAGCAGACTGAGAAAGAAATCAGGGAAGCAACACCTTTCTCAATAGCCTCAAAATATCTTCCTGTAACTCTAATCAAACAAGGAAAGATTTGTATAATGAAAACTTGAAGACACTGAGGAAATAAATTAAAGAAAATATCACTATACAGACTGATTTCCCATGCTTATGGATTGGCAGGATTAAAATAGCAAAAATGCCCATCCTACCAAAAGCAGCCTACAGATTCAATGCAATCTCCACCAAAATTTTAACACATTTCTTCCACAAATTCACAGAAATGGAAACAAAAGCAAACAAAGGAACACAAAACAATCTTAAAACTCATATAGAAATACAAAAGCCCAAAGATAGCTAAAATAACCCTGAATAATAAAAGAATTGCTGAAAGTATCACTATCCCAGATTTCAAGTTGTACTACAGAGCTATAGTAATAAAAACAGCATGGTACTGACATAAAAACAGACATATTGATCAATGAAAAAGAAGTGAAGATCTGAACATAAATTCATACATCTATGGATGCCTTATTTTGACAAAAATAATAATAATATACCCCACTGGAAAAAAAGACAGCATCTTTAACTTGTGATACTGGTCAAACAGGATAGATGCATGAAGAAGAATACAAATAGATCTATATCTATCACGATGCACAAAACTCAACTCCAAATGGATCAAGTACTCCAACATAAGCTCAGATACCCTGAAACTCATAGGAAAGACAGTGGGAATAGCCTTGAACCCATTGACACAGGAGAAGACTTTCTAAACAGGACACTGAAAGCAAGGCATCAAGACCAACAATTACTAAATGGGACCTCATGAAGTGATATTGCTTCTGTACCATGGGGGATACCATATGTTAGGCAGAGCAGAAGCTTACAGAATTGGGAAAATCTTCATTATACATCTATCAGAGGGTTAGTATCTATACTACTCAAGTATATTTCAATGCAACATCAAGAAAATAACCCAATTTAAAACTGGGATGTATAACTAAATAGAGACTCTTCAAAATATGAAACACACAAATGGCTGAGAAACTCTTTTAAAAATATTCTACATCCTTAGCCATCAGGAAATTAAATTAAAACTTTGAGATTTTGTTTTTTTACCACAGTCAGAGTGGCCAAGACCAATAAAACGAATGACATCCCATGTTGGTGAGAATGTGGGGAAAGGGGAACACTATTCTTTGCTTCTGCATGTGCAAACTGGTATGCTGACTATGAAAATCCGTGTGGCGGTTCCTCAAATATCTGAAAATGTATCTTCCCCATGATCCAGTTATACCACTCTTAAAATATATACTCAAAGAACTCTACATTCTACTACAGAGACACTTGCTCATCCATGTTAATTGCTGCTCTATTAATAAAAGCCAGAAAATGGAAACAGTCATGATATCTATCAACTGAGGAGTAGATAATGCAAGTGTGGTAAACTTACACACTGAAATCTTACTCAGCTGCTAAGAAAAATGAAATCATGAAATTTGCATTTAAGATTTCTATATGTGTGTGTTTCAAACAGATCAACCACAGAGACTAGGAATGCAGCAAGGGGCTGGGGGAAAGGGGAATCTTTCAAGTAAGGGGAAGTAGAATGTGGTGATAAAAAGAGATAGCGGGGAAAACAGGAATGGGGAAATAAATGGAGAGGGAAATGGAAGGGCAGGGTAGAAGAGGGACTACAGGGAGGGATAAATACTGCTAAAGGACTTTAGAACAGCCATATGGAAACCTACTACTGTAGAAGCATCCCGAAATATATACAATGTATTAAAATATATTAAATGGAGCCAACATGTCATGGTGGAGACAATGTCTCAACTAGATACTTTGTCGCACCAAGTAAAACCTCCTGTGTGAGCAATGGGCTACGTCTTTTTTGTTGCTTGTTTTATTTGAGTAGTCTCTTTTATTATATTTTTATTATTAAAAATGTTTAAATTTAAATATATTTTGATCATATTCTTCACCTCCCCCAAGTCCTTCCAGATCCTCTTCCCCCCACTCCCCACACAATTTTAAATTTTCTCTAAACAGAAAAAACAAGAACCCAATACAACAAAACTCTCCCCAAACCAAGAAAATAAAATAAAACATTAGCCCCCACCAAACTGTAACCAAATAAAAGCACACACAAAAACTATGGAGTCCATTGCTCCTGAACATGAGGTCTGCCCTGCAATGGTTGATCTACCCAGTGTCACTCCGTTGAAGAAAACTCATTTTCCCTCTCCCAACAGGTTTAAATGACAGTACAGTTGTTAACGGAATGGGTTATGTTATGTCTTGTTAAATCATTGGCAAAAAGATCCCATAAACATCCCTCCCACACATGTGCATACACACAATATCACAGGCTATTGGCATGGCTATTGCTTATTCTCCACAACTTGATGGTAAGGCCCTATTGCTGAAGATACCATTTATGTTGCCAAACGGCTGTGGGAACTGGGCAGGACAGAAATCCTGACAAGCAGGCCCCTCATGTTACAGAATGGCGCCCATGTGGATAACTGCATCCACAGAAAGCCTGAGAAAGCTTGGGAAAGAATAAAGCATGTCTTCTTGGTAGCAGCAATTTTCCGGGTCTGCTCTGCTTGCTAGAGGCAAGCAAGTGCTCTCATCTAAGAGAGGCTTCCTCACTCAGCTTTAGCTGCAAAACTTGCAGCTCCTTTAAGAGGTCCTGCCACGAAATACTTAAACGGTGTTGATGAAAAGCTGACTGCATGCTTTTTGGTTTTCAGCCGTAGCAGGAAAAAAGCTGTGCCATTTTAAAATGCCGGCCATCCTGCCAGGGCAAACTCTGACTCTTTCAGGCAGGCGGTCCGACTACCGAGCATTTGAATGTTGTTTACGGACACACTGTTGCAGCTTGCTTGCTGGCAATGACCTGGACATGCCATAGAGTTGTGGCAATAAACATGGCTCAGGCTCCTCCACCATGAGGCTGGAATTGCAAAAATCTAAGGAATGGACTGGATCCAGCCATCAAAGCCACAGCTTTTATCCTACCCACATAGCTTAGCAAATTAAAAACTCATGTAGTCATAAGAAGAGAGATATACAATAAAGAGAGATTCAAAGACAAAGAAAACTTCTAAATGGTTTACATTGTGTTAAAAATATATGCAGGCTAAAGGTTAAAGTTCTTAAAGTAAAAAAGAAAGAAAGAGAGTAGTTGGGTGTGGTGGTACACACCTTTAATCCCAACACTTGGGAGGCGGAGGTAGATTGACCTCTGTGACTTCAAGGTGTGGTATCATACACCTTTAATCCCAACACTGGGGAGGCAGAGACAGGCAGATCTCTGTGAGTTCAAGGATAGCCTGGTCTACAGAGGGAGTTCCAGGACAAAGATATACAGAGAACCTGTCTCAAAAAGCCAAAAGTTAAAAGTAAAAGTAAAAGAAATAGAGGTTAAAATAAAGCCATGTAAAGATGAAAAATACACAGAGAATCTTGGTACTGTGTGTTATTGTGCTCTCTTTGAATTATTTGAATGCTGAGGAAGGAGCAACAGCTGCTAAAAGATATTGGCTTATAAATGGTGCTGAACTAACCCAAGATAGGTATTTTGAAAATACCTTGACTTCAAAATTGAAGTCAAAAGGTATGTTACTTTGGAGAAGAGATTTTGCTTTTGTTTCCACAGGAAACGAGACGTTGTGGATTCATTCTGAGTTAATAAAAATCAGGTTTGATCAAGGAAGACCACCTGAGAAATCTCCAGTAGGAACAGATGACCCAGACGACTGAGTTCTACATCCAGAACAGATTCAGGACTGCTGACTTAGATGATCAAGCCTCACAGGATACTCCAGTCAGAACTTGATCATAACTCCAAATTTTCTTTAGGTCCCCATAAGATTATCAGTGCCCCCAACCAACCGGAAGTAGTCTGGAATACTACGCCCACATTCCCAAAAAATGAACTATGGATATTTTTCTTTGTTTAAAAAAAAAGAGGGGGAAGTGGTGCTGGAGAATTGTCTGTATTCTGTCAATCATGATTTAAATAAATGCTGATTGGCCATTAGCCAGGATGTATAGGTGGGACAACCAGACAGGAAGTAGAGGCGGAGCAAGAAGAACAGGAGTATTCTGGGAAGAAGGAAGCCCATTCCTCCTCACTCCTGCCCAGACCACTGAAGAAGTAGGATGTTACCTGCCCCGCTGAGAAAGGTACTGAGCCATGTGGCTAACATAGATAAGAATAATGGGTTAATATAAGCTACAAGAGCTAATAAGAAGCCTGAGCTAACGGGCCAATCAGTTTATCATTAATATAGACTCTGTGTGATTTTCTTTGGGGCTAAACGGCTGTGGGAACTGGGCAGGACAGAAACCCCAACAAGCAGGCCCTCATGTTACACACAAAGCCTCCACTTTCTTGATTTCCCTGGGTTTTAGGTTTCTTCATTGTTGTTATTTTCTTCTTGAGAGGGATAGAGAGCAGAACATGATGTGAGTAGGCTGGGGCACATCTAGGATGTGTTGTGGCAGGGGAATGAATATTATCAAAATACATTGTGTGAAAAAAAAATTAAAAAAACAAACCAGTGGCTAGCCAGAAGAGCACCATTTCTCAGTAGGCAGGCCTCTGTATCCCAAATTGTGTGGCCTATCTTCTGGTCAGGGTAAGAGGCTATAGTGCAAGATACCATTCGAAGCAATACTCGTTTCAATTTAGGAAGCATGAAAATTTTCTAACTGTATTAGCTTACTCTGGGATGAAGCAGCCCCAGCAGGAGCTTGATGTGCCTAAAAGAAGCTATTGAAATTGCTGGTGATGGAGAGAAGGATCAGTTCTTGTCTCAAGGTTACACTAGAGAATTTTCCACCTCCAGAAATCACTGCAAATTGTAAGCTATTCATATATTTTAAAGAATATAACATCTACCTCATAAAATGCAAAATCGGGAAAGGGCAAACAAAACACAAAAATATTTTTGCAGGCTATCTACTCCACCCCACATAGCCTAGGGTAGAGGCAGATGGAAAATTTAATGTGTTCATTTGACAACTTCTCTTCAAAGGCTAGATCTGATCATTTGTGCTTTTATTTTTTTTCTTGACCCCTAAGTTTTTCATTACCAAGTGTGAAGTATACCCAAGGGATATTGCTGAATTAACTTCACCTTTACAGCTACAAGTATTTGTTAGGATTTATGAGTAATTTCTTTAACACCACTTGATTAAGTTGTGTTAGGGGAAAAAAAAACCTAACCTATAACAGCTTACCCTTGCCAATTGCTCCATTTGTAATCAATCAGCATGTGGAAAAAATATGTTTGAGAGCCTACTATGTGTTCTGCAGATAAAACAGGAGCTGATGAAAGATGGAATGAGAAAGATAGTACATCATCTTCACTTTCAAAGAATTATTTTAAAATGGTAGAGCAAGGACAGATACATATTAAGTGGCTTGCAGTTGGGAGTCAGTGAAGGAATGGAGGTGCTTAAAAAGACTGGTCTTAATCTCACTCATGAACATTGATGCAAAAATACTAAATAAAATACTAGCAAATAGAATCCAAGAACACATCAGAACCATCATCCACCATGACCAACTCGGCTTCATCCCACAAATGCAGGGATGGTTCAACATACGAAAATCTGTCAACGTAATCCATCATATAAACAACCTAAAAAATAAAAACCACATGATCATCTCATTGGATGCTGAAAAAGTGTTTGACAAAATACAACATCCCTTCATGATAAAAGTCCTGGAGAGAGCAGGGATACAAGGAACATACCTAAACATAATTAAGGCAATATACAGCAAGCCAACAGCCAACATCAAACTAAATGGAGAGAAACTCACAGCAATTCCACTGAAATCAGGAACAAGACAAGGTTGTCCACTCTCTCCATACCTATTCAATATAGCTCTTGAGGTCCTAGCTAGAGCAATAAGACACCAAAGAGAGATCAAGGGGATACAAATTGGAAAAGAAGAAGTCAAACTCTCACTGTTTGCTGATGATATGATAGTTTACATAAGTGATCCCAAAAATTCTACCAAGGAACTTCTACAAGTCATAAACACATTTAGCAAGGTAGCAGGATACAAGATTAACTCAAAAAAATCAGTAGCCCTCCTGTACACACATGATAAAAGGACTGAGGAAGAAATCAGAGAATCAACACCCTTCACAATAGCCACAAATAGCATAAAATACCTCGGAGGAACTCTAACCAAACAAGTGTAAGACTTGTATGACAAGAACTTTAAATCTCTGAAGAAAGAAATTGAAGAAGACACCAGAAAATGGAAAGACCTCCCATGCTCTTGGGTAGGCAGAATTAATATAGTAAAAATGGCAATCCTACCGAAAGCAATCTACAGATTCAACGCAATGCCGATCAAAATCCCAACAAAATTCTTCAAAGACCTCGAAAGAACAA